>VXCM01001488.1:0-54477 GCA_014773175.1 Lucifuga dentata | reverse complement strand
CCCCCCCCACCTTCACCTCCACCACCTCCACCCTGCACAAACATCATCATGCTGGATTAATCCAGCATTACTCAGCTACAGTAGACTTATCTGTCTGTTCTTTCAGTGCTGCTACACCTGTACTGTGTGTGTATACAGAAGTGTGTGTGTGTGTGTGTATACAGAAGTGTGTATCTACTATTGTATTTCTGTATTGATGAGGACCAGGTCTCCTACTATAAAATGACAACAACAACTAGTATTTTTTCTGTGAATATTTCTGTAAAGGACCATACCAATGATTTTTCATGTTTAAGCCCTATAAATATTACCTGCAAACAATTTCCAAAACACAAAACCGTATTTAGTTTTCCAGTTAAATTTTTCCAGATCCCCTAATCTTTCAAAATCAATTGTTCAGGTGATGCATCTACCTAAAAATAAAAAAATCAGTAGTACTGTAGTATTTGTTGGGCTCAAACATGCAAAATCACCGACATGGTCCTTTAAGTAAATCATTTCTGGTATAATAACTGTGATAACAATATATGCATTATATTAGTATAACAAGAATACTGTATAACCAACAAATTTCATAAAAAGTCCTAAGATGTTTCAGATCCTTTTCTGAAGTTTGTTTCGTGAGGTTTTCATCCTGATGGTGGAACTCAAGGAAACTAAAACAAATCATTCACAGTCATCAGCTGCTGACTTTAATGGATGTGAATGAATCTATTTAATTTGCACAAATGATCTGACGCCATCTTGTCTTTTTTATCATCAGTACTGTGGTTTTTATTCTGGCAATGTATTGTAGCACATGGCACTTTTTTTTTTTAATGGCGATGTGTGTGTAGCTGCTTGAGGATTGAATGTAGAATAGATGNACTTTTTTTTTTTAATGGCGATGTGTGTGTAGCTGCTTGAGGATTGAATGTAGAATAGATGTGTGTGTGTGTGTGTGTATGGAACAGCAACCTTGATGCCTAAGCTAAATTTCTCCTTGGAGACCAATAAAGATGACCTTGACCTTGAATACCCAAATTTCATGATGATGGTGTGTATGTGTTGTGAGACCAAAATGTTGAAAGCCAGACGGATGAGCTGACTGACTGACTGACTGGCGTCGCCATTTGGCTCCGCCTCTGTCCAGCAGAAAGGCGTCTGTGTGATGGGCGTGTCCTGAAAGGCTGGAGGTCACCCGAACGTCCATGTAGCCATTTTGGTGCTTTAACACACGTCTGATTGGTTTTGTTTGTGAGGTGTTTTTCCAGTATTAAGGTGTGTGTGTTTAACATGGACATTGACGTGACAGCACCACTCCAAATTTGAAACGATGTGGATGGCGTCCGTGAGATGTAAATATGCCTCTATTGATGATTAGCCAAGCAAAGAAGAAGGGAGGAGAAATGAAAAGAGGGACAGAAAAACAATGGCAAACAACTTTGATGAGCGTCTGGCGGAGGAGGCGAAGAAGAATCTGTATGATTCCTCCATGAAGGATTATAAACATTTTAAAAAATGGCTGCTAATTCCTGTCAGGAGATCGTACTCTGAGTCTGAGGAACGTTCCTGCAGCATGGAGCGGAAAAATCTCTGCATCTGATATGTGAAGGCGAGAAAGACCAAACAGGAAGTGAGGATCCCGGCTTTGTAATGCTGTGTCATCAGGAAAGCATGACAACCATGAATGCCAGAACCATTTTGGAGCTTGCCGCGTCCTCATCACGTATCATAAGCACGCACCAGGCCTCAGCCACGCAATCCTCACCTTCCTCTTCCTCACTCTCATCTCTCTCCCTCTCTTTTCTTCAGCATTATCATCTCCCCTGTCTTATGCATGCAGAATGTCTGTGTAAGCTAACAAAGCTAGCTGATTGCTAACAGATTTTCCCCGGTGAAACAAGGCTGCACACCCCAGCTAACTGCTTCCCTCTGATCTTTAACCTCTAACCGCTTCCCTCTGACCTTTGACCTCTAACCACCGTTACATTGAAGGTGACCTGGTTGAGTATGACAGATGTAACAGGTCTGTCAGACGTGTAGAGGTTTGTCATGGTGTGTTTTTGGAGGGACAGATTGTCAGTGTTTAATTCGCTCTTTTATGTGGTTCGCTCGCTTGCTGTCTTACATCTTAAATGCCTTATTTATGTATTTTTTTGGTGTCCATGTTTTGTCAAAGCTTCCATCTTTAATCTATTTTCCCTCTGTTAGTGCTTTTCCACCAAAAAAAGTTCTGGTTCTTGAACCGGTTCCATTCTGTTTTCGTGGAACTTCAATGCAACAGAGCTACATGAGCTAGCCACACACACATTAGGTAGAATATTACACCCACATACGATCTCATCACAGTTCACACTTCAGGTTCTAAGATTTTCCTGTGCTGAATGGGAAACAACTTTTTTTTAACGTTCTGAATCGGTTTATTTTTTGCTCAAAATGCTTCCAGTGATGATAAACTATGATCGTGAACCAGATGGGAACCCGTTCTGCTTTGGTGGAAATGTCTCCTGTGTCTTCAGAGCTCAGTCTGAAAGGTAAAAGCAGCCAGCGACAAATCAAAAGAGTTCCCCAACATATTCACGTGGAATGGAAATAAAACAAAATCAGGATGAAATGAAAGCTGATTTTCCTCACGTTCTCTGTTTTTTCAACTTTAAACTCTGTCTCATATTGGCTGCTTTTACCTGAGGAGTTGAGCTGTGGGATGAGGGTTTGTCCTCAGACTCTGAGATGTCTCTAATAACGTCCTCAGTCTGTCTCAGGGGTTGATCAGCTGGTGTCGGGCTTCCTGAGAGTCTTTTCCTCCTGCTGGTGATGGTGCGCTCGGTTTTCAGTAAATGATTGACGGTCTGTCTAACGAGACGTGTCTGTTTGTCTGTCCGTCAGACATGTCAGAGATGGAGTCATACCATTCCTATTCTCCCCCAGAGGACAGGAGGTCCCGCCAGTCAGACCTGTCCTCCCACTCGTCGAACGAAAGAGACAATTCCAGGTAGGACGGATGAGTGCAACAAGACAAGATAACAAATATCTGCAGACAAGATAACAAAATAACAAAAACCGCATGAATAAATCTAATACTGTGGGAACTTTCTGGAAGCTTCTGTCATGGCCCTGCTCCTGTTTTACACCGCCTCCAGAAGGTATTAAGACCCCTTCACATTTTGCACATTTTATTGTGTTGCACCCATATAAGCTGATCTCATGTATAAGCCGACCCCTTGAATTTGGGTTAGGGTTAGGGTTAGTAGTAGTAGTACTTTACTAACTTTAGTAAGTACTTTAGTTGTGCTAACTAACCGGTTATCATACGTGTTTGAGTCAAATATACTACAATCGTATACATGTTACATTAGTGACAACTATTTTCCCAAAATATACTACTTTAGCGGTACATTTTAGAATTTGTTTTCCAATTAATCTGGAAGGAAAAACAATTCTATTATTTACAGCTAAAGTTGTTTATGTTAGGAAATGGTTATCAGTAACATAACACGTATGTGAGTTGTATTTATTGAACTCAAATATGCAAAACTACTGGATGGTCCTTTAAACCAGAGACAACAGAAGCAGCTTGCAAATGAGGCTTTAATTAGTTGATAGTTCCTTTGAGCATCCCTCTGTGTGTGTGTGTGTGTGTGTGTGTGTGTGTGTGTGTGTGTGTGTGTGTGTGTGTGTGTGTAACAGGGAAGAGCCAGTCAGAACAGCCAAAGTGTCGGCTATGGCATCTCCTTTCAGAGTTCCTGAGGACCCTCAGGTGTCCGTTGAGCTGGACCGAGCCCCCCCACACATAGAGGAGCCTTCAGGTAATCATATGGTCCACCTCAGTTCACCATCACATCATCACAAGTCATAAAAAATATAAAAAACAAGAAAAAAAAATCCACAGTCTCCATTCTGTAGATAGGATACTGGCTCCAGTAACAGATGATCCTGTTTTTAATATCATTTAGAAAACTGACTTTAATCACATTTAAATTAAAAAATTACATAAAATTATAAATATATAATCAATTGTGCTAAACACATTTTTAAATTAAGTTATCAAAATCAGTCGTTCTCAAATTGTGGTTAGTGTACCACCTGCGGTACCTGAAGTGCCCCCTGGTGGTACGTCAGATGATTTCAGATACTTCAAAACAATACAAATCTGTGGGAATTCTGTTATTGTGGCAAATTATTGTTATTTTAAGGAAGAGCTGATAAAAAGGATAGATCATCTGAATTTTCCCACAATGTTAAAACAACACAAAATGTTTTCTTATCCACAAGTCTTTGTCAGTTTTTTGTTTCCGCTTTCATTCTTTGAATACTTGTAGACTCCCAGCCCTCATTTTGTGATAATCCACTCCAGGTTTTCCTGTAAGCTTGTTTGAGTTGTGGGCTTAAAGACATCGTCAGCAACTGTAACAAACAGTAAAATGTGATCTGATGACTGTGAGGGACAAACTGTCTCTGTATGGTTTGATACCATGCAGATAAATGATCCGGGAATGAGGGATCAATACCAGTGATCGCTGCTCTGTAGAAAACTAGAAGACTTTGTTCCATCGTCGTTTTATGATGTGTGATCTGAAAGTGTCTGATTCCATGTTCTTTTACTGTTTTTTTTTTTTTTAACATGTATACATCACGTGTCTGATACGTGACATGTTTGAGTAAAACATCAGAATCGGGTCACTTGCACCTGGTGTCTAAATTAGCATAAATTACCTTGACCACATTAGGGGAAATTCATAAATAAATTACAGTGACTGCATCACGCTACATAAGATCTGTGGTAATTAAAGCTCTTCATAAAGCTTCCCTTATGTTAATCAATGTATTTTTGTCCCATTACCAACACATTACTGTAAGGTATGTCTCAGGTAAATACCAGTGAAGATCAGCATGTTAATGAGCTGCTTCATATTTAAAAGTCACGCTTTATACTGCTTCATCTGGTGTTAAAGAAGGAAAGGAAACTTAAATTTGCTGCTTCAGAGCTCCAGCTTTTAGGACTGACACTAAGATAAGAGAGATAATACTGTAGATCCAACACTACCGAGAGTCCCGGTGCACAGGAGATGGGTGTGGTGTGTGTGTGTTGTAACTGAGAGAGAGATGCAGAACACAGAGTTGAAACTTGATAAAGAGGCTCAGTGCCTCTAGAATGTGTGAGATCAGATCAAAAATCCCCATTTAAATCAACTGACTGATCGGCTGAGTGAACTTATCTATCAAATGTATTGATCACTAACACATGTGACGCAAGTACAGTTTAAAACATCACTCTGATTAAATTTACCACCAGACTGAAACAGGTCTTAATTTTTGCGTGACTGTGTTTTATTAATCACTTCCCCAACATGTAAATAAGGGAATATTAGTAACATCTCTTTCAAGGCTAACGCTAAACGATGTTGCTAACAGGCGTTTATTAATAAGGGAACGTGGTTCATGATGATATCTGTCCTTATCTACATGTTAAATCTGGCGCTGTGTTTCAAGAATTATCATATTGTCATTTTCATATTGGCCAACATTTATTTCCGATACATTGGGGATGAATCAAAATCGACTGATAATATCAGTTTCCCGATGTAAGGGGCTCTGTTCAAATTGTTATTACATGAAGGTTTTTCATCATGTCATTTTGCTGACATATGTTCTGTTAAAACAGCTGAATGTCAGTATGAAAGATTCTCATTGAAATACTTTCAGACTCCATCCTCTTCCCTGCAGGTGCGGTAACAACCACACCCAAGATCCTCCTCCGGCCAAGTCCAGAAGATGAAAAAGTATATGGGTGAGAGCTCCATCTTCTTTTTTTAAGAGAAATGGGAGAAATGGGAACTTTGCTGGATTTCTTGGAAATAAGTAAAACATCAGTGACAAACTGGAGCTTCAGTCCATCACACACACACACACACACAAAAAATACTGCTTCCATGTCTCAGATCAAATCAACTGTCTTTCTTCTCCTTACTGACATCCCATTGGTTTAAAACTCACCATGCTATGCCCCGCCCCATCTTCCTGTGTCAACAGGAAATACATTAAGGAAGTAAAGATGCCATTTTACAAAGCTTTTAACAGATAAAGTCAGGCCAGGTGGGCTGCAGTGTGGTAAAGAAACCGTAAAAAGTAAAAGTAGCAACTAGCTAGCTAACGTTAGTGATACCTAAACACATTACGTAACTGAAGTAAGTCTTTCAAATCAAAAAATCAAGAACAGCTAACAAAAGTGACTACTGTTGTAGCATGTAGCAAGTTAGTTAGCCAGCTAGCTACCACTAATAGTATGAGTGACAGCATTAATGTTTATGAGGTAACTGTCTTCTCAAAACAGCTAAATGCACTGACGGTGCATTTAGCTGTTTTGATTTACAGGTTTAACAGCTACTGTGTCTGTATGCTGATTGATTTAAAGAAAATGCATCTAAACGTTCATTTAGAAACAAAGAAATAGTACTTTTCTTGCTGTTAAGGTTGTGAGCAGCCATGTTGACATGATGTCAGTACTCGGGGATGGGAAAGTTAGCCTGATTTTCCAAGTCTGAATTCTGATTTGAGGGGTGTTTTCTTGTGCATTGTGCATAAGAAAGACACTGCAAGTGCAGCCGATGCTTTATGAAGAGGCTCGGTGCCACTAGGATGTGTGCGAGATCAGATCAAAACTCTCCACTTTGAAATAGACTGACTGATCAACTGAGTGGGCTTATCAATCAGATTTATTAATCACTAATGCATTTGAGGCAAACATAGTTGAAAATATCACTCATGAAATTTACCACCAGACTGAAACGCATCTTAATTTTTGTGTGATGTTGTGTTTTATGAATCGCTTCCCTGAAATGTAAAGAAGGAAACACTGTCCTAACGTCTCTTTCAGACGCTAAAAGATGCTGCTTACAGACATTTGTGAATGAAGTAACATGGCTGCATGATGATATTTGCCCTTATCGACATGTTAAATCTGTTGCTGTGTTTTATGAATTCCATCCTCATATGAGACAAAGGTGGAGAAGCAGGAAATGAAAAAGAAGCAAAAACAAAGCCTTACAGTAGAGGAAGATCCATACATATTACATAATACTTTTATTATTTTATGGTGTTACAGG
The DNA here is from genome assembly GCA_014773175.1 of Lucifuga dentata. Lineage (NCBI taxonomy): Eukaryota > Metazoa > Chordata > Actinopteri > Ophidiiformes > Bythitidae > Lucifuga > Lucifuga dentata. The sequence goes on along the minus strand of VXCM01001488.1, from coordinate 47,392 downwards.
GAGAACTGGTCTCAAATCATTTTCATCTGCAGTCAGGCTGTGTCAAAGGTCACAGGGAAGGTGAAGGATTCTGTACCGTGTTTCTGCCTTAATAACCACCTTCTCTCTGCACATCGATCATGTAGAGCAGTTACATGAAACCAGCGGCCTGCATTTCTATAGAAGCTGTGTTTCCGACCCTGCAGGCCGAACACGGTGATGGTGAGTTTCCAGAAAGGCGACAGTGTCGGGCTGAGGCTGGCAGGAGGAAACGATGTCGGCATCTTCATTGCTGGTATTCAAGAGGGAAGTCCTGCTGAGGAAGAGGGTCTACGCATGGGAGACCAGATTTTAAAGGTACAAACACAAGTAATTATCTTTTTTTTATGTAAAGGAACACAAACCTTTAGCTTTATTTAGCTGTTTCTGCACATTTCCTACAGCTAAGAGATGATGCTGTGTTACAGTGCCAACTAATGCATGTGTCTGTTTGGTTGTTTGGTTGTTGTTGGTTGGTTGGTTGGTTGATTAGTTGGTGGTCACTAGTTGGTGGTTGTTGATTACTGGTTTGATAGTTGGCTTGTTGGTTGTTTATTTAGTTGGTTGTTTGGCTGGTTGGTTTATTGTTTATTTGCTTGTTTAGTTGGTTGGTTGGTTGGCTGGTTGGTTGTTTATTTGCTTATTTAGTTGGTTATTTGGCTGCTTGGTTGCTTGTTTATTTAGTTAGTTTGGTTGGTTGTTGTTTATATGCTTTTTTTGTTGGTTGGTTGGTTGTTTGGCTGGTTGGTTGGGCGGTTGGTTGTTGTGTTGGTTGTTTATTTGCTTATTTAGGTGGTTGGTTCTCAGACCTAATTTGGAACTGTTCAGAGCATTTCGACTAAAAATAAATTAGCTAGGAACCAAAAAACTTTTAAACTGAAAGAAATAGCAGGACCTGAAGTGGTAATCGTGATGACATTATAAGTGGGTGTGTATTATTCTACCACTGCAAAAGTGAAAACAATGGAGAAGTGTGTGTGTGTGGAAGTGTGTGTGTAATTGGCTCATGTAACTGGATTGAAATAATATTAATAAGATGATAAAAGCTTGCAATTAAACAATGCAGTCCTCCATCTGTTTTCATTGATATATTTCTGAATTTTTTTTTTTTTTTAGTATCAAAACTTATTTTGGTGGACAAGCAATAAGCAGTCCTGCAAAATTTGATATAACTTTGGCCTACAGGTGGCACTAGAGCAGCATGATAAATAACTGTGGGTATTTGTCTGTTTTGCAGAATTCATCCATGTACTAAGGCCTAATATGACTGTTTTATAACTGGCATAAAGGCTTCAAAAGACTTAAACATATGATTTTAAAATAATATGTTCCATATTAACTGTTGATCACTGACAAATATTTGCTTGTCGCTGTCCTAACACTGATGATTCTTCTACTTCAAGGTGAACAACGTCGATTTTCAAGGTGTTGTGAGGGAGGAAGCGGTGCTCTTCCTGCTGGAGATTCCCAAAGGCGAGGACATCACGATCCTGGCTCAGAGCAAACCGGACGGTAAAAATTCTTTCTTTTATTGGCTCCAGCATGCTTACACTTAAGACATTAATGCAATATTTGACCCATATAACAGGCACAATATCCTGTTATGTAATGCATTATATTGCACACATATGTCTGCAGAGTGGAGATCAAAATATCTCAATATTCACTTTACCTGCTGTTTTGCCACATGGCCTGTGCAATATTTATGATTTACACACTCCTCCATAATTAAAGCCACACACTTTCACACAGGCTGCATGTTTAAAGGACCATACCAGTGATTATGCATGTTTGAGTCCAATATATACAACCCATATACACATTACATTGCTGACAACCATTTCCCAGAATATACTGTTTTAGCGATACATTTCAGAATTGTTTTTCCTACCTTCCATTCTACTGGTTTCAGTTCATTATAGTTCACTATAAAAATAAACTTGTAGAGATTTGAAAAACGTTTCAGATATGTAATCCATCACAACAAACATTATGTCTAATAGCTTTGTGCTAAAGTAACTTTATTTATAACTTTATTTATTCCAATTCGGAGCTGCACAGCAGATGATGTATGTCTCCGCCAGGAAATATAGTCCCAGGAGAAGATGGCTTTTATCGAAAAATTAAAATGACCTTGCTTTCTACTATTGTGCATAAGTCTTAGAAGGCGAAATATTGAATTTTAAGGTAGGTGAAAAAACTGAACATTTGATTTTGAAAGATTAGAGGATTTGAAAAAAATAACAGGAAAACTAAAATATGGTTTTGTGTTNATTTGATTTTGAAAGATTAGAGGATTTGAAAAAAATAACAGGAAAACTAAAATATGGTTTTGTGTTTTGGAAAATTGCTGTCAGTAACGTAACATGTGTGCGGGTTGTATATTGGGCTCAAACAGGCATGCTCGCTGGTATGGTCCTTTAAAGTAGGTGTGGCGTACATCTCATACTGGCCACAGGGGGCAGCACAGACTCCTTTTCAAAGTTACACTCTAACAGCCTGAACCGAAGCCACAGCAAAATATTCCAACAGAAATAAATTATTGTTGTTAGCCTTGTTGTTAGCTAAAAATCCACCCTCAGGTTGAAAATGTCAGCCTTCTTCATCTTCCTCCTCACCCTCGTTAAAAAAATTCCATGGAGCAAAGAGGAAACATGAAGCACCTAACGACCCGCCTACTGAGAGCCAATCAGGATGCAGCAGAGTCCAGATAACCAGAACGCTTTTTAATACAAGGTGTAAATGCAAATCCTAACTCATATGTGCATGATGAGTAAAGAAGCAGACATTTCAATAGTTATCTTGCTCCACCAGAGGCAGTGGTTCTGTGTGTGTGTGTGTGTGTGTGTGTGTGTGTGTGTGTTTGTTTGTTTGTTAAGGGTGAATGAATGGAGGGTGAGAAAGATGAGGCCCTGACTGAAGTGACACTTCTCTCATTATCAACAACACTCAGGAAGCAACACACACACACACACACACACACACACACACACACAAACTGACACATTATCTACAGACCCCAGTGAAAAACAGTCATCTTATTGATAAATAAAATAAAAATAAATGTATTTCCTCTTGTGTTTATGAGCGCATTCGGCATTAACATAATCCAAACGGAAAGTATCAGGTTATTTGCCTTTAATATTGTGATAGTTGGATTACATGTTAGCAGGTAATTAGCAACTGTACCAGATTACTTTTAAAAATTAATTAATTTTTCTTTTCTTTTCTTTTCTTTTATTATTTAATTTTATTAATTAATTTTTTAAAGTAACCCTGATCATGACATCACAAACTCTGTGATGTCCTCGATGATGTCATCACCATGGATTGACTTCTAGTCATTTAAATGTTATGACATCATCCAATGTCCTGTGACTGTCTCAGTAGAATCAGAATCCATGACGTCACAAACTATGACGTCATGGATTCTGATTATTTAATTGGAAGCCTTTAGAAGGCAGAGGCACTCAGGACCTCAGTTGAAGCAACCAGAGAATGATGAAGATGAATTTTAGCTCTAACACTTCAACTATGAGTTCCCAGCAGAATGAGAGCAGGGCTGATGAAGAGCCCCGCTGTTCAACATATCAAAAGACACGGGCCTTTTTTGAAGGCCTTCAAAAAAACCCGCCTCAATGCACACATCTCAAAAAAATCCACGAGGAGATGAGGGATGAAGTGGCCGATAAAAAAGGTCATGACCTCTGCCTCAAGGAAAAATGTGTTGCTGACAGTGTTAAAGCTTTGGTTTTGGACCACAATGCAACCGTCCAGCCCACCAGGATCGACAAGTTAAGTTCATTGGTGGAAGAGCCAGCATCTGCTTTCAAAAATGATGCATCTGAGGTCAACCACAAGTTGAAAGTGGAGGTGAAAAATGAAATTTTCTGGGAATTTCACCAGAAACTGCAAGTGGAAAAAGAGCTGATGATCCTGCGAATTGATGCTCTGAAACAAAAAAATCAGGGCAAACAAACTCCTGAGGCTTTGGGTGACAAATTTAAGGTCATCAGCCAGGAAATTGATGCTCTAAGACAGGAAGTTCACCAGCTCAAACAAAATCCCAAGACCTTAGATGGCAACATTGAAGTCATGAACCAGAGACCTGATCTTCTGAAACAAAAACTTCATGAGCTCCATCTCAACAATATGGTACTGGAGCGCTTCATGAATGACAAGTTTTCAAATTTAACAATAGGAACAGAAGACAAATGGATTCAGCAAAAAGATGATCGCAATCCGATGTTGGAAATTGATAAAGAGGTCGTGAGCCAGCCAACTGATCTTCTGAATCAAGACGTTTATGAGCTCAAACAGCATTACAAGGCTTTGGAGAACAAATTTAAATTGCTTGTTTCTGAGAAACAGGACATGGCTCTGCAGAACGATGCTCTGAGGCAGGAAAATCAAAACCTCAAACACAATAACGAGGTCTTGGTTGAGAAATTTAAAGGACTTCTGGCTGAGAAAGAGTACATTAGCCTGGAGATTGATGCTCTAAAACAAGAAAATAGTGACCTCAGACAACATCAGAAGGCCTGGGATGACAAATTAAAAACAGCTATGGTGGAGAAAGAGGAAAAGAGTCTTCAGAATGATGCTCTGCAGCAGCAAAATCAAGATCTCAAACAAAATTGTGAGGTCTTGGAAGAGACGTTTACAGGACTTCTGGCTGAGAAAGAGGACATGATTCTGCAGATGAATCATCTGATGCAAGAATGTAACGACCTCCGACAAAATCAGAAGGCCTGGGACGACAAATTAAAAGCAGTTACGACACAGAAAGAGGACATGAGCGTGATGATTGATTATCTGAAGAAAGAAAATCACACCCTCAGACAAAATCAGAAGGCCTTTTGTGAACATTTTAAAGCAATTAAGGCGGAGATAGAGGATATGCAAAATGACAGTCTAGATCCGTACCATTTCAAGCGGCGGCAGACAAAACAGGCCATCTTTGCCAGAAAGATCGAGGAGGCCTTTCAGAGACACCAGGAAGAGCGGCTCAAGGCGTCAGTGGAGGTCATTGATAAAAAATTGACTGATGAAGCGAAGCCAATCAAAGAACAGGAAGCCAGACATTTGTCAGCACGGCGCTGGTAGAGACGGTTGTTCCATGAGCAACCTGCATCTCGCAAGGCTGTTTTTTGGTGAAGATTTTGTCTGGGTAGTCCAGTTTGTCCTAAAAAATAAATACAAACATAGAAATGATATTTGCATTAGTATATAGTTGTATATTATTTGTTGAAAACACAGTGTGTCAGAGGTAAAAGATGTCAGTTGATGTGTGTCTGGTGAATCTGAGGGAGACAAACAGCTGTCGATGCTACAATGGATGCTTCTGGGGATTCTGACAAAGCAGCATTGTTGTTAAAATTCTATTATCAGACTCATGGCAGACGTTGGTACTTTGACAGTGCAGGAAAAGCACAAATGTAATCACCATTAATACTGCCTGGACTCCACTTAGGTGCTTATTACAGAAAAACAGCCAACTCCAAGTTACCGTATATACTCGAGTATAATTACCGTATATACTCAAGTATAAGCCGAGTTTTTATTACCAAATTTCGCAAAGTAAATACACAAGAAATTCAAATTTGATCCCAGAGAAGGAAATTTCCAGGGGTGGAAATACTACCATTACCACTACCCATGAAAAATAGTTTAAATCATACCTTAGAATGAGGTATTTCCTGACTAAACATCTTATCAGCACATTTTGCAGCAGCCAGTAAGCTCTGCTGGGACTGGTCAGTTACGGTAATCAGCTGCTGAAATAAATATCATGTTTACTGGTACGTGGATTATTATCAGAAAATCACAGGAATACTGTGACAATACACAGAAAAACAGGTAATTTGCTAAACAAATACATTGATGGAACAACATCAGGGGGTCGGCTTATATATGGGTTTCTTTAAAAATCTAAATTTGCAGGTCAAAATCAGGTCAATACATGAGATCGGTTTATACATGAGTATATATGGTAGTGTTTTCTGCTGCTAAAGGTTTGTATATGTATCAGTAATGTGAGTATAATGTATATGAAAAGTATTTAATTCCTTCAGTCTTTATTGGTACCAGAAATAAGATAAAATCTATAACCTTCCTTTAATTATGACCTTTGACAAAAAAAAAAAAAAAAAAANGGGAGTGTAGTCTACCGGATATTATTATTATTATTATTATTGTTATTATTAATTTATTAATTAATGTATATTAATAAAAATATTTTTAAAAATTCAGGCAGACCTTCCATTTCCAAAATAAATTATAGGCTTACAGAATAGTACAGGTAACAAAGCAGAAATAAAATGCTGTAAATGTTTGCTGTGTGGATAAAGAACACCTTCAGTGTTTTTTTTTTAACTAATCAGAAGTTCATTTAGTGATGTTTATAACAGTTTCTCTGTGTTGAACCAGTTAATTAAATAACTTCCACAAAAATAAGAATGATGTTTGCTTTGCTGTGATGATCTGTAAATAACCGAAACAGAAAAATGCATTCATTGTGTTCCACCTGACTTCCAGGTAATGCTGTGTTGTAAAGAATTTTATGTCATGGTATCAGAGCTGAAGCTTTGGGTTGTATTCTGAGGTAAACGTGTATCATGGAGGTGTGCTGGCTGCAGGAGCTTCAGTGTTTCAGCTCCGTGTGCAGTTTGGTGCAGCATGTTTGAGAGCTGACATTAAGTTTTGTCTTTTTTTTTTTTNGGTGGTGCATGGTTTGATCCCTGAAACCAGAATAAAAGTCAAACTGAGCCTCAGGTTATAAGATATGCTGCCCTGCTTTGGAACATAACAGGAAATAAGCTGTTTATCTGTTGAATATAGAACGGTAATACAATTGTTTTTCTGAGCTTTTCCTGTGTCGCACTGTCAATCTGTGTGTGTGTGTGTGTGTGTCAGAAACACAGCATTGTTCTGCCCCCTGCTGTCCCCCCCCTTTGACCAGTCACCATGCTTCTGTTTGTGTGTGTGTTGTGTGTTTTTATGGATGGTAAGAGCAGCACCAAAGAAAATGTTCCTTTTCATTTGAACTCAAAGGACGATGAAATATTTTTGAATTTGAAGGTTTGACGACAGTTACCATGACAACTACAGTAGTCACTTGATCAGTGAATACACCACAGGTGTGTTCGTGTAGAACAGAACACTGAGGTGTGATCTTGTGCCACACACATACACACACACATATACTTACACACACATACATATAATAATAATAATAATAATAATAATAAACTTTATTTGTATAGCACCTTTCATAGACAACAGGTCACAAGGTGGGTGCTTCACATACGATAATATAAAACAATAAAAAAAAAGTACATAAAATCAAGAAACTGTAAAAATCAATAAATAAAAGATATCCATTAAGAGCAAATAAAACCATAAAGAAAGTGACTACCTAAAAGCTTGTCTAAACAAAAATGTCTTAATCTGCCTTCTAAACATGACCTCAGAATCAAGGGAACAGCAGAGGGAAGGGCGTTCCATAGTTTAGGTATATAAAGCACATTGAGCCTTCGTGCTTGTGGAAAAAACAGCTTTGATGATAAATTCTCTTTATCTTTAAAAGACTGACATGATGTAAAGAATGTGATTCTTCACAACACACACACAAACACACACTCACACTCTCTCTCCTGGGAGGGAGAGAGGTTTAATTGGTCTTGATAACAAAAAAATTAAGATTTCGGGATTACGGTCCTTTAAATTCTGGCACTGTGTTTTCTGGACTGGAAGTTTTTTCTTTTTTTGTTTGGAATGAGTTTTGCTGCTGTGGAGTTGTGTGTGTGTGTGGGCAGCGTGGCTGTAGAGCTGCTATTGGTGGTTTTGGGTCAGCGCTCTCTCAGACTACACACACATCGGAGTCCTGCTGTGGCCTGGAGCAGTGCCAAATACACACACACACACACACACACACACACACACACATATTTTATTCTGCTTATGAAAAATGAGATTGGAAGTCTGAATCCCTGCTGGCTCCCCCTAGAGGCAGCACAGCTCATTAAACCACCAAATATGTAAGCAGCACATTATTCTCATACTCTTTTCTGAGGGTGGCGCCACAGGAAAGGTCAAGGGGTCGTAAACGCCTTCAGATCATCATGTGTTTGACATTCTAACCTCAGGGTGGCACTACACATGTCGAGCATTGGTGCACTCAGTGACTTGAGTCTGTTAGATTTTAATATTTCTTGTGTATACTGTAAAGTGGACATTTAGGCCCAATGGAGACACTACAGGAAAGGTCAGAGGTCATCAGAAACGAGGCCATATTTCAGGAAAATGCAGATCTCTGCTTCCAGAGTTTTATCTGGATAAAGCATCCGACGTCTGGATTCTGCTGCGTCATGATTGAACTCTTAAATAAGGAAAACGTTTTAGGTGAGCTGTCATGCAGCTCCAAATCACAACTCTGATTCAAAATAACTTTATTAAGCAGAGCGAGCAGAAACACAGAACGTGTTCAACTTGTGGGTGGATTTTATCTCATGAATGTGTTGCAGTGAACAGTCTTAAAGGACCATACCACCATTTTGCATGTTTGAGCCTAATATATTCCCAAACCTACCTACCTAAAATGTTTTAAAAATGATTTTCCTACCTTCCAGACCACCATTGATTTCAGTTCATTCTGGTACGCTATTAAAATCAACTTGTTGGTGCTTGAAACGTTCTTGGGATAGGGTATCCATCATCACCAACAAGACGTGTATTCAGGTTTTTTTTAGAAGTTATGTAATTTTAGTGTTTAATTGCAATAAAAAGCGTGGAGTGAATGTATGTCTCCACCAGAGAATATAGTCCCAAAAGAAGACCTGCGTTTATGGAAAAATTTAAAGGACCGTGACTTCATAAGGCTGTGTAACTATTAGCAGGAGAAACATGGATTTTTAAGGTGGGTGTATCACTTGAATATTTGATTTTGAAAGATTAAGAGATTTTGTAAAATATCAGGAAAGCTGAAATATGGTTTTATCCTTTGGGAAATGATTGTCAGTAACGTAACATGTATGAAAATAGAATGCATTAGCCTCAAATATGCAAAATGGGTGGTGTGGTCCTTTATGATCCTGGATTTTGAGGAATTGTGGTGAATTAAGAAGCTGATTCACAGATTATCACCCTAAATCTAAAAACACTTTACTCTTTTGTTTGTAAAACTCCTTTTGTCCTTCTGCTTCCTGTGTCCTCGTCTCTCTTCCTGTTTGTCTCTCTTTTTGTGTGGATCTAGTCTACAATGACATCCTGGTGTCGGGGCGCGGGGACTCCTTTTTCATCCGGACCCACTTTGAATATGAGAAGGAGACCCCTCAGAGCCTGGCTTTCCAGCGGGGGGGCATCTTTAAGGTGGTGGACACCCTGTACGATGGCAAGCTCGGCAACTGGCTTGCCATCCGTGTGGGCAAAGAGAAGCAGCTGCTGGAGAAAGGCATCATCCCCAACAAGAGCAGGTAGGCTGGCATCAGGAAAGCATGGAGACCCTCATACGACACCCAGGAATACAAAAAAATTATATTGTGGCCACGTGTTATAAATTTGTTCCCACATTTTATAAATATGTGTACTTGTTTTATTACTTGGTCCTTTGTTTCAGGTATATTGTGGCCACGTTTTACCAATTCACTTTAGAAAGTGAAACTGTGTGCCGTTATCTCTGTTCATCACCACAAAAACTCACAGAATTCCCTTTAATAATCCCTCCCCTCTCCTAAAGTGTGTTTCATTTTGTTTATGCAATTAATCGTTGAGATTACAAACACACACACACACCACCACCACCACCACCCCCCATCTTCCCTATGACTAAGCCAATGGGGCCGGATGGATGAAGCACACTGTGGCCTTAAATGACCATACCAGTGATTTTGCACGATAGAGCCCAATAAATAAACCCACATACACAACAAAAATGTTTGAAACTCTATGGGGACCCTTCATAAATTATGTAAAGGAAATGGATTTGGGATAATGAAGTGGAAGTTTGATTGATGATTATTGTAAACGTGCAGACTCTGAGCTCTGTGATTCTTTTTGAAAAGACCAAAGGAATGTAAAAATGCTTCGAATTGTACTTTTGTATTCTATTCTTTATTGAATTTTTTTTTTATATATTTCTGTTTCATAAGATATAGATTACATTTATTAAAACAGGAGGAGCAGTTTGCTTTTATTGTTTATTATGTTTATCAATATTTAACTGCCTGTCAGCCACTTTTTCCCCTTTATTGCCATTCTTTCATACACGACAGGCCAGAAGTTTGAGGCCCCAGAATGTAAAAAAAATCATCAATACGCTGTTTGTTTTACAATTTATTGCACAGGAAATGACAAAAATACATAATATAAATGTAACTAATTAGTTTTCTATAGAAGAATTAGTCACATCAAGTACTTTGAAGTCATTTCAGGCTCAGACTTTGGTTTGGTCACAGTAACCTCCTCTGGCCAAGTCAGAATTCTAAAACCTTTAGCTTCTCTTTTGAATGNGGTTTGGTCACAGTAACCTCCTCTGGCCAAGTCAGAATTCTAAAACCTTTAGCTTCTCTTTTGAATGATGTAATTTTGGCTTAATTTTGATGAATGTTTTGGATTGTTTCCTGTTGAAGAATGAAATTTGGACCAATAATTTATAAACCGGATGGAATTGCGTGTCTTTGAAGGATGGAATGGTATTTCTCTTTCTTCATAATTCCTTTAACTTGGACCAAGTCTCCAGATCTCTCTCCCCCCAAACCCCCCACAGCATTACTTGCTAGTTTAAAAACTCAGAAAAATAATAAGGGGGAATTGGAACCGCCTCATGTTGTGACTATGCCTGCAGTGGCTGACCTTATTAAATTATACCTTTCCATCGGATTTAGCAATAAAGAAATTGTACTATTAGCGCAAAATCATCAAATTATCATAAGCATACAAAAGTCATGATGAGTCTCATTTTCCTGGAATGAGGCAGAACCTGATTGGTCCTTCCTGTTCACGCTCTGAGAGACAGCGAGCTCTGCACATGCCTCTTTGTTCCCGCCCCTTCACAGATCTGCTGCTGTACAGATGGGTGGAACCAACATGTGGTGGCATGAAGAGCTGAGCAGCCTCGTTCCAGGAACACGACATGTTTTAGATCAGAGCACAATGGAGCTAGATAGAGAAACTTTTTCCTGTTCAATCTGTCTGGATCTACTGAAGGACCCAGTGACCATTCCATGTGGACACAGCTACTGCATGAGCTGCATTAAAAACTTCTGGGATGAAGAGGATCAGAAGATAATCTGCAGCTGTCCTTAGTGCAGACAGACCTTCATACCGAGGCCTTTATTAGTGAAAAACACCATGTTAGCAGATTTAATGGAGAAGCTGAAGAAAACAGAACTCCAAGCTGCTGATCTCTGCTATGCTGGACCTGCAGATGTTGGCTGTGATTTCTGTAAAGGGAGAAAACTGAAAGCCATCAAATCCTGTCTGGTGTGTTTGACCTCTTACTGTCAGCAACACCTCCAGCCTCACTATGACGTAGCTCCATTAAAGAAACACGAGCTGGNCTCTTACTGTCAGCAACACCTCCAGCCTCACTATGACGTAGCTCCATTAAAGAAACACGAGCTGGTCAACCCCTCCAAGAAGCTTCAGGAGAATGTCTGCTCTCGTCATGATGAGGTGATGAAGATGTTCTGCTGCACTGATCAGCAGGTTATCTGTTATCTCTGCTCTGTGGATGAACATAAAGGCCACGACACCGTCTCAGCTGCAGCAGAAGTGACTGAGAGGCAGAAAGAGCTCCAGGTGAGTCGACTAAACATCCAGCAGAGAATCCAGCACAGAGAGGAAGACCTGAAGGTGCTTCAGCAGGAGGTGGAGGCTATCAACCGCTCTGCTGATAAAGCAGTGAGGGACAGTGAGGACATCTTCAAGCAGGTGATCTGTCTGATGGAGAAAAGAAGCTCTGAGGTGAAGCAGCAGATCAGATCCCAGCAGGAAACTGAAGTGAGTCGAGCTGAAGAGCTTCTGGAGAAGATGCAGCAGGAGATCAAAGATCTGAGGAGGAAAGACGCTGAGCTGCAGCAGCTGTCCCTCACAGANAGGAGGAAAGACGCTGAGCTGCAGCAGCTGTCCCTCACAGACGATCACATCCAGTTTCTACACAATTACCCCTCAATGTCATGTCTCAGAGAAGCTACAGACTCAGCCAGCATCAAGATCCATCCTCTGAGCTACTTTGAGGACGTGATATCTTCTTTTAGAGCTCAGAGACAAACTGCAGAACGTTCTGAGTGAAGAATGGACCAAGATCACACTGATCTATGTGGAGGTTTTACTGCCATGACCAGAACCCAAAACCAGAGCTGGATTCTTAAAATATTCCTGTCAAATCACACTGGATCCAAACACAGCAAACACACGTGTTCATTATCTGAGGGGAACAGAAAAGCAACATGTATGATGAAACAATAGTCATATTCTAGTCACCCAGACAGATTCCTGAACACGTGTCAGGTCCTGAGCAGAGAGAGAGTCTGACTGGACGTTGTTACTGGGAGGTGGAGTGGAGCAGAGCAGATGTTACAATAACAGTCGCCTACAAGGACATCAGCAGAACAGGGAAAGAAAGTGAATTTGGATTCAATGACAAATCATGGGCATTAGGCTTTTCTGATTTCAGCAACACTTACAAGTTCAGACATAACAGTATTGTAAGTCCTGTCTGCGGCCCTCGTTCCTCCAGACTAGGAGTGTATCTGGATCACAGAGCAGGTATTCTGTCCTTCTACAGCGTCTCTGAAGACGTGACTCTCCTCCACAGAGTCCAGACCACGTTCACCCAGCCGCTCTATGCTGGGCTTTGGTTTTATGGTTGTTATGGAGCCACAGCTGAGTTCATGTAGACAGGAGACTCACACAGGAAGCTGCTGAGGTTTTGTGTTTTAATTTTGAATTAATTAAATCTTTGTTGCTCAGTTGTAATCATCACGGTGTTACGATTAGTTTTTATGCTGTTTAAATGCCTTTTTTTAATGCAGATTTTGTTTTTTCAGCAAGTGAAAATCTTTGCGTGTGTTTAGCCACGGTGTCTGTACTGCTAATGCTGACATGAACATGTGAACTGCTGTGTGTGTAGTTGTAGTGTTTGTTAAACAGCAGCTTTGCTGTGTTGTGTTTAGATTTTACAGAAAATAAAGAGTGTTTAAACAAGGTTTCAGACCTAAAAACATGGCGGCTCAGTGGAAAGGCTGTACTTCTTCCAACAGAGGTGTGTGTGTGTGTGTGTGTGTGTGTGTGTGTGTGTGTGTGCGTGCATGCGTGTGTGCGTCATCGCTTTGATTACTCAGCCTCTTTGAAAAATGCTGATTAAGCAGAATAATCTGGTCTGCTGTTTGGCTCCACCCACTTCATATTCCATTCAGCTCTGATTGGCTCAACTGCATAACTGCATCCTGATTGGCTGATTTACATGCATCAGGGATGCATAAATCTAGAGGCCTCTGGGTTTTAATTGTGATTTGGTGGATATCACCATAAAATAATAAAACAATATTAAAATTAAATAATTTTTTTTTTTTAAATCAGATGTGTTTTTCTGAATTTATATCACTTTAATGAATATAACATCAGTGTAATGGACATGAAAGAAATGGCAGAATAGAGAGAAAATCAAAATAATAAAATACATTTGTCTTATATCTGTTTGGTGTTTTACCACTTTTTCTTACATTTAATTTAAAGCTAAAATTTGAAAGTTTAGAAAAGATTTTTTTTAATGAAGCATTGATGCTTTTTTGCTGCAGAATTAAAAATGTGTTAAACTTTTTTTCCTGCAATTTTGGTGTTGTCATTATGACCATTTCCCCATGTTATATTTGTTTATTTAGGATTTGTTGCTACCTGCTGATTTTCACTTTTATGCACAATCAGGATGTTAGCTGCTAGCTGTGATAGCTACAGTTGCAATGTGCTGTAATTAATATCTCTGTCTTGTTTGGTGATTATCCGGGTTTTTAAAGGGGTTTCAGTGGACCTCTGAGAATGGTTAACCTGTATTACTACAGCACAAAATCGTGGCGGCTAATGATGTTACCGTTATCCTACCATTAGCATTGGCCCCACTACAATTACAGTACTGGTAAAGAGAATTATATTCACCCTGGTGAAAACTAGAATATTATTATCCTTAAATTGTTCGACCATCCACACAAGAAAAAGTTGTAGGCCTCCATACTTTTGTAGGTCTTCATCTGTTCCCTCAAGTAAAACAAAGTCTGCAGGGACTAGGTAGTCCATTAAATTTACTGGCTGGTAAATCTCGTGATTCCTGCGAGAAATCTTTTTTGGCTTCTCTGCTATCACTCAAAGCAAATTTTTTAGAATATATCTTTTATTATATTTGGCTATAAACCACTGACATATTCAGAGTACTGTTTGCTCTCCATTATTGCCTGCCAACTCTGTCACAAAATCACCTGAGCTTCTTTACAGTCGTGTGATATTTTGACGTCATCGAGTGGAAGTAGTGGGCAGCAATGGAGAGCAAACAGTACTTAGAATATGTTGGTGGTTTACAGCCGAATATAAAAAGGTATCTTTAAAAAAATTGCTTTGTGTGATACTGTAGCTAGCCAGCTAACTGTAGCTAACTGTAGCTAACTAGCTTCAGCTAAGGTTGACAAAAATATTGTATGTTGTGGTGTGCATTGTTGAATGTTCGCTGCATGACAAAGCTGCGGGAGGAATACCGTTTTGACTTACCACACTGAGTGTGTCAAACTATGAAGCTGTTGTTTTGTTGCTGTAAATGTTTTAGCAGCTAGCTAGGTGGCGTTAGCCCTCTGACGATCACCGGCCACTCCGCCAGCCTGCAGTCAGTGCTGCTGCATGGGTTTGTTAGCGTGCGGCTCGCCGTNCGGCCACTCCGCCAGCCTGCAGTCAGTGCTGCTGCATGGGTTTGTTAGCGTGCGGCTCGCCGTACTTGTAATCACTTTGTATTCTTGGCAATGGTGCACAAGTTACACAAGTCACTGACACATGACCTTTGACATGTGACATCACTGACCTTTGACATGCTTAGAACCCAAGCATAATGTTATATCTGTTTTCTGGTGGTAATCCTGTCTTGTTTGTGGAGCCATGTGTACTGACATGGTCAGATGCCATAGCTGTCAAAACTGATCAATAGTGTCTCAGCTAGCTAGCCTTCATCTTATGCAAGATGGTTATAGCAAGATTTTTATAGGTGTCTGTCAGCTCCACCAGAAGACAGACGTAAGTTTGTTAGCATCTCTGGATAGCATTGTTAGCATTGTTTGGATAGCTTCCAGTGTCAATCACCCTTGGTTAAGCAAACTGTAGGGACATGATAAAAACTTATGCTTTTTCCTGGATTTGAGCAATTGGTACAGCTAAAAACAACACACAAACACAGCATTTTTGCTTGAACAACAACTAGTCTCATGTCTCTTCCACCCACCAGTTGCATTTTGCGCGGAAAAAGAGCAATGGATATTACATCATCTGTAAACAACCTTTATAATACTTCAATTTCAAGTGTAGAAACACCTCCCACCCTGTAGGGGGCAGTGTGATGTTGTGTAGTGTGTGTCGTTAATTACTGCAGAATTGCTAGCTTACTGATACGCTGTGTGAGAATAAAACAAAGCAGCCTGAAAACAGCAGCTAGGATCATCTCAAACACAAGGAGAGAAGGAAAGGAGAGAAGGAAAGGAGGAGGAGGAGGGCACACAAAAAGAGAAAAAGATTTGTGCCATAGAAATGCAAAACAGAAGGTTTCAAGAAAGGTGGACAGATGAATTTTTCTTTGTGGAAAACAACTCAAATGCTCTGTTTGGGGTCATTTTGCTGTTAATGTAATACACATAGAAATTGAGGATATAGTTTGTCCAAATGTAATGTAAGTGGATGGCTGGAAATTAGCTTAAAATCTGGTTTACTAGAATTTTGGCACTAGTTTGGCACTGTTCAAATAGAAAAAAGTAAATGTAAGCAGTAGGGATGAGCCGAATAGTTGGATGAAACAAGTATCCGTATGGATAATGCACTTTTTACGAGCACGAGTACCATCTGAGTAAAATATGCCAATTTCCATACTCGTGATGAAGTAAATCCTCACTGGGTAGCTGAGTCCACATCGTTCTGTGATCGGCCAGTCACACAGAGTATTAACCTCCATAGTGTGTGATCGTGCTGTGTGTGTGTGTGTGTGTGTGTGTGAGGAACTCAGACATGCAGTGAAACAGAGTGCACAACAACGTGTGAGATCAGATCAAAACTCACCATTTAAAACTGACTGATCAGCTGAGAGAGTTTATCAAAGTTATTGATCACTAACACATGAGGCAAACAGTTTGAAATGTCACCCAGATTTATAATAGTTTACTGAATTGAGGATATAGTTTGTCAAAATATAATGTAAGTTGAAATTGGATGGCTGGAAATTAGCTCAAAATCTGGTAGGTTTACTAGAATTCTGGCACTAGTTTGGGTTCAAATAGAAAAAAGTAAATGTAACCAGGAACCAGATGCTTAAAATAAGATGCTGTTATAGTACTCTGAGCAAAGTTTTTATTCTGTTGTAACTATGTTATTGACCACTATTTCTAAATCAAATATTATACAAATAGACACCTGAAAGTTTATTGCGGCTCCCCTGATGATCATTATCTGTCTTTATGACTCATTGTGAAATAATAGTGACAGTCATAATGGCTACATCATGTGTTTAATTCTTCTTGAAAACTAGTTAGTTACATTTATTTTATGTATTTTTGTCGTTTCCTGTGCAATAATTGTAAAACAAACTGTATTGATGATTTTTGTTTTTAAATCTGGGGTGGTTTCATATTTCTGGCCTGTAGTGTGTGTAGAAATGATACAAGGCTGCATGTCTGTTGGTCAAAATCAATAAACATATTGTTGAAAAAAAAAGAAAAAGGAAACAGCCGTTAAGCCTTTGACTCTTCCTGTCAGGGCGGAGCAGATGGCCAGTGTCCAGACCTCCCATAAGACCTGTGCGGGCGACCGAGCCGACTTCTGGCGGTTGCGGGGTCAACGTGCAGTGAAGAGGAAAGACCTGAGGAAGAGCAGAGAAACCCTGAGCGGTCAGACGCTGGCCACTCGCTTCCCCGCCTACGAGCGGGTGGTGCTCAGGGAAGGTTGGTGTTAAGTCATCTTACACTCTTTATTTCTGTTTTTTTTTCTTAACATAACTGAATAAAAAGTCATAACTGAAACTCTAGACCAGTAGTTGGTTCTCCTTTATGAGGATTAGGGCTGTTTTTCTTCATTTTTTTTTCTCTCTTTTTTTTTTCCCCAAATCTAAACACAATATTTGGCTTTGATTTAGTTAATAGAGGCCTTTAGAACATTTATTAATTGATGAAAAGCAAAGGAATTAAGTATCACCAGATTAGAGATCTGGCTTTACCTTTATTAGTGCAGTTCCCGTTGAAAACCTGCCTGTTCATACCAGACTTTACGGTGTGCGCTGCAGCCTGCCATAAGTGGCCGTGGAGCGGAGCACCTGGAGCGTATCCTGCCGCGCGGACTACTTTTTACCGACAAAGCTCAATTTGAGAACCGCTTATCCAAACACAGCTGAACCAGACCAAACAACTTCACATGCTACACTGCATGTCCTTGGGTCCTGAGCAATAAACCTGCTGAATTTCAACTTCATACATGACGGGTTCTAAGACGTTGGTGCCACAGACAGAGATTTGTGCCTTTATAGATGTAGATTTACCAGAGAAGGTTGACGAGAACAGAGACTACTTCAGCACCGCCTGCTACTTTTCATGTTAGATATATAAAAGCAGATTATAGTGAATTCTTTTTGTTTGCACGAGTTCCACAAACTAATATAACGTGAAAATGCAATTCTGTACAAAAGCTGGGTGGCGACAGTTATGGAAAAAAAAAAAAACAGCGTGGCCACAACTCACTAATGCATGGGAATGAGATGTTTAAAACGTGGCCACGTGTTATTTATTTATTTTTATAAATGTCACCGCCTGGGTTCCGTAATTCTGGACGTGTTAATTTTCCTCAAACTGGAAACAACCCATTTTAATTTGAAATTCATAAGTTGACTTTCTCAGGCATAAATGATTAAAAAAAAAAAAACATTTCACTTTTGGTTGCGGAGTCTGTTATGTGTGATTTCACACATACGTGTTTGGTCTGGTTCAGCTGTGAAGGTGTGAAAACAGCGATCACACCTGGTTATGAACCAGAACCCGCTTTGAGGTGTCTCTGCCTGGTTCCAAACGATCCACAGCAGTTTGAACATGATCTGCGATACTTCTGAACCAGCTCAGATCAATCTATTGATCTATTGATTGATCTGGAAGCAGAGTTGATTGGATAAAAAGAAACATGTCAATCTTACCAAACACATGTTCAGATGAACATGTGTTCAGGTTAGCGTGTGCTTGTATGTTGTCAGCATGTTGCTCCATTCTCCTGTTCAGCATGTGAAGGCAGCACGTCTTCTTCACATCATGTGAAGCAGCATGTGGTTTTCCACACGTTGTCTTGAAGTCAGATTCAGCTTCTGCTGTCATAGATTTCTTCTTCATGGATCAGATGATGCTATGACTAGAAAAGGATCCACATTCATCTTTGTTCATGTTATTTAGTTTTCCCAGCATCGTAAAATGTTGTCCTTTTTTTATTTTCTTATGCTGCATTCGAGTTCCCTCAGAAGTCAGATTTTTCCCAGTCAGAAGTTCTTACTTCCGACCTCGAACTGTCAGTCATGTCTGAACATCAATAAATACTATCAGATTAAATAAACTTAGTAATAAATACTAATTAAAGTAAAGTTAGACTACAGGACTGTTTGTGTTGTTTTACAATGATATTAATCACAGTATTAAACATTTGTGCAGAGAAGTAACATTCTGATATTATTTACACTTACGTATCAATGACAAACAGTTATTATACACTGTAGACAGTTACCATGGCGATACATTTTGACCTTTTTATTTCAATGTCATGCAAGAAAAAGTACTTTTTTTGCCTGTTAACTGATCATTTCCATTCATAAACCTCACGTCCACGGCGCTGCCATGTTGAGTGATGTCATACTTGGTAAGTCGGGGTTCATAATTTTGGTCTGAGTTTCCCAGTCGGAACTCTGACTTCAAGTGCCGTTCCAATGCATTTTTCCAAGTAGGAAGTCGGAAAAGTCTGAGTTCTGGTAACTGGAACGCAGCATTACTCTTGTCCCCAGACATTTCTGACCAATGAGAAGAGGGAATGTTGTCACATGACTTTTGCTGATGAACAAAGCCAGAGAACTGCTCCCTGATGTAAACCTGGACCTCACCTGAATCCATAACCTCCTGTACCCCGCACAGGAAAATGATTTTTTCGGATTGGGTTGTTTTTCTTTTTTTTTTTTTTTTTTTTTTTTTTTTTTAATATAATTTTGTCTCTTTTTTTTAAAACTATGATTTTATCTTATTTTTTTAAATATGATTTTGTCTTATGTTGTATTCAAAATAATCCGCAGGTTATATTTGCTGCAGGCTTCAGCAGAGGACTCAGGATTTTCATATTTAGCTTTCAATTTGTATATTCAAGTTATGTTATTACATGTGTGCTGATGCTTGTACTGCATTCTGCTCTGCATGCACACACACACACACACACACACACTACATATACACACTCAGTGCTTACTTTATTTGGTACACCTGTACAATCCAGTACAACTCCTCTGCAGCGAATCTTCTCATTATAATGAGATTTTATCGATGCTGCGCTTTGATTGGACGTTTTCCTACATGGAACTGAACCTATTGGTAAATCTGGTTCCTGAATCAGACCAGAGCAAACGATCCAGAGGACTGAACACGCTCTCAGTGGCTGCAGCTGTGCAGAAGTAGTGATCATGTGACTGGTGTAAAGGCTGTGATTGGTTGGTAACAGATGTTGTGTCCTTGCAGCTGGTTTCCGGCGTCCTGTCGTGCTGTTCGGTCCCATCGCCGACGCCGCCACAGAGAAACTGGCCAGTGAGATGCCAGAGCTGTTTGTTATCGCCAGTAAGTCTCTCAGCCCTTCTTATCTGTGTGTGTGTGTGTTTTACACGTCAATGTGAAACACGTTTGTGATATTATCGATGCTGTTTGTTGATATCGACGTTATTGATGATATTGATTTTTTTGTTCGTATTTCGTGTCGTTTTCCATCAGAAACGGAGCCGAAAGATGCTGGATCAGAGAAATCCTCAGGAGTGGTCCGCCTCAACACCATCCGACAGATCATCGAGCAGGTACCACACACACACACACACACACACACACACACACACACACACACACACACACAGTCTCTCATATACCTTCACACACAAGCACTCACACTCACAGACACTCACACATGTAGTCTCACAGATGCACACACACGTAGTCTCTGACACACACACATTCATACAGAAGTACACACACTCACAGACACTCACATAGACACTCACACACACACACTTGCACTCACAGACACGTCACACATGTAGTCAGACACACACAAAAGCACTCACTCAGATTGTCTCTCTCACACATATGTAGTCACACTCACAGACACACATGTAGTCACGTGTAGTCACACAGACACCCATATTCTCTCACACACATTCACACAGAAGCACACATACTCAGACACTAACACATGTAGTCAAACACGCACTCAGACATGTAGTCACACGTATTCTCTCACACACACACACACTCACACACACAAGCACTCACACTCAGACACTCCTCTCTTTCTCTCTCTCTCTCTCTCTCTCTCTCTCTCTCTCTCTCTTTCACACACACACATGTACACACACACACACACACACAAGCACTCACACTCAGACACATGAAGAACCACGCCCACGTATAATCACACAGACACACTCAGACACTCACACTCTATCTCTCTCTCACAAACACACACATGTACTCACACACACAAGCACCCACACTCAGACACATGTAGTCACACTTGTAATCACACAGACACACACACAGAAGCACTCAGACACTTACTCTCTCTCTCTCTTTCTCACCCACACACACACACACACACACACACACAGACAGACATATGAAACCACACATATCAGTTCAGTGTTTCATTCTTTTCGTCTACGTTAGACTGAAATAGTTTTGATTGAAAGTTTGAAAGTTTTTGAGAAAAAAAAATAGAACAAAATTTATCATTCTGCTCCTGATAAATTAATTCAGATTTGTCTAATATTAATTAACCTTCATTAAATACCATTAAAGTCTGAATATAAACCTCTGACTGACGTTTCGTGCTCCTCTCGCTGTGCAGGACAAACATGCCCTGCTGGACGTGACACCCAAAGCCGTGGACACCCTGAACTACACCCAGTGGTACCCCATCGTCATCTTCTTCAACCCGGACAGCAAGCACGGCATCAAGGCCATGAGGCAGAGGGTCATCCCCAGTTCCAACCGCAGCGCCCGCAAACTCTACGAGCAGGCCGTCAAACTGAGGAAGACCTGCTCACACTTATTCACTGGTCAGAGCTCAAAACACACACACACACACACACACACACACATAATTTAGACACAATGCACACAAATGCTTACGTACACCAAAGGCTTTTACTCTGATGCTTTCATTTCCTGTCTGTTCCTTCAGCCGTCATCAATCTGAACTCAGCCAACGACGCCTGGTACGGCAGCGTCAAAGACTCCATCAGAGAGCAGCAGATGCAGACTGTGTGGGTGTCTGACGGCAAGGTAAACACACACACACGCATATGCATGTTGATTTTACATGCTTCATGTGTGAGCCGTCATCAGGAAGTGATGGGGAGAAGAAACCAGACTCAAAAGTAAAACAAAAATATTTTATTTATTTATTTTTTTTATTATGAGCACTTATAACCTCATTTATAACTGTTGCATACACAAAAAATGGGGCTGGAAATAAAACAAAATTTGCAATTTATAAAAAAAAAAACACTTAATGGGAGAATTTGTGCACGTGTACAGAAACTCTGAGCCCTGTTTATGAACATTTTGGCAATTTGGTGACAAGATGGGGTCATAAAGAAAGGAAACAGATTTCTCACCGACTGGTCCCACAGAAAGTCATTCCATCATGTCAAACCCAGAATCCTAACATAGACCCACTCTGACAGAGTGCCTGTCAGACATAAAAGTGGGCATCAAAAGCTGCAACGCCACACAGTAAAGGCCGAGACACGGGTGCGTGGTTGAATCTTAAATCCTTTTTAGAAATGTATTTTCAGAAATGTGCTCACATTTCAGCAGCTGTGTGCGCCTCACACCGAGCCCCTCCCCACCAACAACGCCGGGGGGGGGTGCTCTAACCAACAAAATTATACACAAATTTTTAAAACAACTCACAGACGTCTGTAATGACGAGAATATTACCCTGTTTTTTAAAGCACCTTTATGCACCCTGCTATCAGCTTATATATGTGGGAATCAGAATATTTACTTCATGCATTTGAAGTTATTAAAAAAAAAAAAAAACTATCATGGGAATTCAAATAACTAATCATGACTTGATAACTATGTGGTGTTTTGGAGTAAATGTTGGTTTAGCATTTTTGAATGTCTAGAAAAGCGTTCTATAAATGAATTGTATAATTATTCTGATTAAAGGTTCATTCTGTCAAACTGTTAAAATTCTGTATGTGACACTTTGGATTGATTCATTTAGAAAGAATCATAAAGAAATCGGCTTCGTTTCTCTGCTTCTTCATCCGTCTCCAAAATGCGCGTGCACGTGGCTCAGAGTTTTTATAAAGATGCACAGATTCTCCTGTCAAATCCCACATTTTGTGTGGGAAATGGCTCAATTTTCCCTTCCATTTTTGTGTATACGCAGCAGTTATAAATGAGGCTCCTGGATCTGGATCTGGATCTGGGCTAAACTGCACTGGTTTATCGTCCGTCATTTGATACACACGTCTGAATTCATTAGGACTGGTGTCTTAGTTTTGCAGAAATTGACCAAAATGCCAACAAATGTTAAAACTGGATCTTGTGTCCTGGATCCAGTCTAAATGCGTACCTGACAGGTGATTCATCTTGTTATTAGTCTGGTGGTCTGCTTGTGCTTTTATCCTGGTGTCACTTTGGTAGCAGCCACTTCCTGTCCGCTCTGAGCATGCTCACTGTGTCTTCTTACTTCCTGCCAGTGGTGCTCTACAGCTCGGCTCTTTGTTTTTCCTTCTTCTCTCTTGTTCTCGTGCTTTCCGTCTGTCCGTCCTTCCTTCCTGCACACCCAAGATCCATCATGTGTCTCTTCTAGCTGGAGGGAGTAGAGAGTGATCTGGACTGCCAGGACGTAGAGCGTCTGTCCTTCCTGTCCGCCATGTCTGCTATGTCTGCTGACTACCTCAGCATGGACAGCCGGCTGACCTCTGACCTGGACGACACCGCAGACGAAGGCGGAGCTTATACCGACAATGAGCCAGATGGGGATGCACCCCACATCTCTGCCATAAGCCGCTCATCTGAACCTGTGACAGCCGAGGAGGTTAGAATCAAACGCACCTTTTCTCTCAGCCAATCAGATTACTGAATGCGATCCCAACAGAACAGAACAGAACAGAATAGAATAGAACAGAATAGAATCTTATTGTCCATGGGCTAATTGTCTTTAGCTCACTTAGACATAAAAAAATTAAAGATGAGAACATTAAACATAAAACCATGTAGCAGGGAAAAATCATTATTATATATATTAATTCATATAATTAATATAATTAATCAATTATATAATGCATTATTTTACTATGTATATACTGTATTCACCTTCATAATTATATTAATGTATTAATAATGTGTATTATTACAGCAGTCATAATAATTAATATAATTAATTTATTATATTAATATAATCCTGTTGGGCTGTAATGTGTTTTTGCTTAGAAATCTTTGTAACTGTCTGCCATAAATCTCTAAAATTCTGAGCTGGTTATCCTAAATAACTTCTTATATTATGCTAATAACAACAACGACAACAATAAAAAATATATAATTTTTAAATCGTCACCATAAAGGCAGTGATCAGACTTTCAAAGCTGGATGCAGATGTTTCCCTTGTTCTTTCTTTCTCAGCGTGTTGCTGCCATCTGTAGTTAACTTGATGAATTACATCCATGTTTATCATGAGGCATAAATACAGTATAGCTTCAATAGAGCAATACTATATAGTTTAATAAAAAGTCAAGTAATGCTTTTCATACGTCATCTATTTAAAATGCATTATTTTACTATGTATATACTGTATTCACCTTCATAATTATAATAGTGTATTAATAGTAATGTGTCTTATTACAGCAGTCATAACGCATTATGAGTATATTAGTTTTCACAAACAAAACTGTTCTGTAATGTTATAGGTCACATTTTATCTGAAAGTTTCTGAACTGATTTGTATAAAAAGGTTTAAAATTACCTTAAATACAGAATAGAATAGAATAGAATAGAATAGAATAGAATAGAATAGAATAGAACAGAACAGAACAGAACAGAACAGAACAGACAACGTACAACATTTGGCAGGTCAGATGATTAAAAACATCTGACCTGTTATTAATACTTAAAAGGCACGACACTATAAAAAATATTTAAAACAGCATAAAAGATGATTAAAAGTTTAAAATGACAAAGTCTTCTAGATCAGCTTTTAAAGTTTCAGGATGTTTTCAGACCTGTAGATCGTTTGCTCTGGTCTGAATCAGACTAAATTGTCTCAAAGCTGCATTTATCATCTGGTTGGTTTAGTTTCATACAGGACAAAAATCCAATTGGGCCAAAATACATCTAGTTGAAGGTGTAGTTTAACTGTTTTATTCGACGTGTTAAGGTTTTTAAGTAATGGATATCTGACAAGCATCTAACATAAAAAAAAACAAACTTTAACACAGTTGTAGTGAAGCATTAAAGATACACAGTCCTCTCCTCTCCTAGATCAATCACTTCAAATCAATAGATTTCCTGTTGTTGGTTTGGGACGAGTGTGGATCATGTTCACACCACAAAGAAACTGGACTGACTGGGATCAGACTGAGACCATCTAGAGGAGGTGGTTTCCTCTGGAGGAGGTCGAATTCCGAATCAAACTTGGATCTGAGACCACGTGGTCTCGGTCTGATTGCTTAGATGCAGATCTGAGTTTGATTGCTGTGTTCACAAAAGCTGAAATAAACCGAACTTAAGGAGGAAACGCTTCAGGATCCGAAATGCTCAAAATGAACTCGCTGTGAAAACCTAAATGTTGATACATAGAGTCCAGGTCTCAAACTGAGGGACTAAAGGATGGCGCTCAGGGCTTTAGTTCTTGTCCTGACAGTATTTAGGTTCTCTCAGCTTTGTTTGGAGGCTCTGCTATGTCTTATTATATTTTGTATGCAGAATTGTTTGAACGGAATATAGAATAAATATAAATATAAATATTAGTAAAACATTTCTGATGTTACCAATCAGCAGTAATGTGTGATTATAGATGGTCTTTGTTAAATCGTCCAAAATAGCTGCAAAAAGTTAAAATACTGTTTGCCCCATTTAATTGAATTTTAAATACACCAAAATCCAAAATATTTCAAAAATATACATTTTAAATTGTTTTCAAGCTACTGTGTGACACTTTTTTGGTAAAGTTTAACATGTTAATTCAAATATAAAAACTAAGATCATTTTGTCACGATCCAGTTATTTTCACGACCCTATCATCTGACCTGTCCAATATGGCTGTGTACAATGTGTGTGTGTGTGTGTGTGTGTGTGTGTGTGTAGATCTTGCGTAGGTACAGTCCAGACATCAGGAGTCGCTTGAGGAAAATCAGTAGCCGTGAAGTTCTAAACAGAGCGAGCCCTCCACACGCCTTCCTACCAGATACCAAGGTGAGACACACACACACACACACACACACACACACACATGCTCNAGCGAGCCCTCCACACGCCTTCCTACCAGATACCAAGGTGAGACACACACACACACACACACACACACACACACATGCTCAGACAGTTCTTGGTTTATGGTTTTCAAAGCATGGACGGGTTGGATGTGTGTTTTTTCCTGCTCTGACTCCTCCTTTCCCTGGTCAGGTGAAGCTGGCTCTGAGGGATGAGTTGGTGCTCGCATCAAGCTCCCCCACCCTTCACCACCGCCACCACCACCACCCTCCAACCCCCAGCTCCAGTCGCAGCTACGACTCCCCTTCCAGCAGCAGCCCAGCCAGCAGCAACAACGATCCTCCGCCTCCAATCTCACGTTTAACCGCCTCCTCCGCTCTGCTGCCACCACCTCCATCTCACCACCTCAACTCCTTCAGCAAACCCCGGGCTCTCCGAGTGCCTCAATTCCCCACCAAGCCCAAGCCCGGGAGCTGCAGGAGNCAAACCCCGGGCTCTCCGAGTGCCTCAATTCCCCACCAAGCCCAAGCCCGGGAGCTGCAGGAGTAACTCCACGGCTCACCCATCTGCTGCTCTGCACAGTGCGCCGATGACACCCTGTAGTCAGCAGGAGGAAGCGGGAGAGGAGAGTCGTGTGGAGGACCCGTCCATGCAGTCCTTCTTAGGAAAGATCAAGGCCTTTGAAAAGATGGATCACTTCGCCCGAGCCCAGAGGGTGCTGGAACTGCAGAAGGCCCACAGTGCCAGGGTAGGTGTGGGAAAAGGGTGTGGCTCAGCGTTCCCATTGGCTAGGAAAATTATGGAACATACT
This sequence comes from Lucifuga dentata, assembly GCA_014773175.1. Taxonomy (NCBI): domain Eukaryota; kingdom Metazoa; phylum Chordata; class Actinopteri; order Ophidiiformes; family Bythitidae; genus Lucifuga; species Lucifuga dentata. The sequence continues at coordinate 20,611 of VXCM01001488.1, read as the reverse complement.
GGAATTTTTAGGTATATTACAGCAGATGTCAAGGACTTTAATCAGATCAGCGGGGGGAAGTCTAGAGGGTTCACAGGTCACACTCAAAGGATCATACTGTCGATTTGGCATGCTTAAGCCCAATAAATATGACACGCTTACATTGCTTTGACCAGTTTACAAAACATAAAACTGGATTTTAGTTGTCGTTTTATTTTGCCAAATCCCCTAATCTTTCAAAATCAAATGTTCAGGTGATACACACCTTAAAATTCANATTTTGCCAAATCCCCTAATCTTTCAAAATCAAATGTTCAGGTGATACACACCTTAAAATTCAATGCTGCTAACACATACAGTTGGATCCAAAAGTCTGAGACCACATGTAAAAGATGATGATGTGATGTTTTCCATGTAAATGTGGAAATAATCAGAAAGTCTGACATCACTAGAAGCTCTGTGGAACATNTGATGTTTTCCATGTAAATGTGGAAATAATCAGAAAGTCTGACATCACTAGAAGCTCTGTGGAACATCTTCACATCATGCTGGATAACGTGGCTCATCAGGTCTTTACAGACGTGTGGAGTCCATGATGCTGTCATTAAAGCTAAGGGTACCAAATACTAAGATATTCTGACATTCATGGAATTTTTCAAAGATTCATCTTTTCACTCTAATTGTTAAGATGATATTATCATATGTAACGAAAAGTCTTGTATTAAATTAAAAAAGAATGCAAAATAGAATCATTTTCACATTCATAGCTTAGATATAGTTAACATTGCATTTCAGATGGGAGAATAAACTGTAAGTCCTGTCTGACTGCTGACCTTTCACCTTCAATCACCTGTTGGCTTGGATCATCGCACAACGTTAAATTTGTGTTGTACAAATCAAGAAACTGCTGTGAACGTCTCATCCATGTGTTGTAGCTTCTGCTGATGTGACATACAGCTCATATCTCATTGTCACATGGTTGAAAGGTCACTGGCAGACGGGTCGCACTGGAATTTGTTTGAACTTGCAGCTTTACATTGGCAGATCTGATACAACAGATACAACGTGTGTTCTGTGCCAGCGCAGGGAAAATTCTGTCTGAATCTATGGAATTAGAGTTGTGCCACGTTTCGAGCAAAGAAGATAAAATTTTGCAAGCACATAATTTAATTTGAGCAAACTAAAATCTATTTTGTGCTCAAAAAAACCTCAAAACATGCACTCTCATAACTAAACACACTCAGAATGTTGCTGCTGCTCTCAGCATCTCTGTTCTCTGCTGCTCAGGTTTGACTTTATGCTGCTCAACTTGGCACAGCATTANTCTCAGCATCTCTGTTCTCTGCTGCTCAGGTTTGACTTTATGCTGCTCAACTTGGCACAGCATTACTGTGCCACAGTTATCAGCCAATCAGAGAGAAGTTTCTCATTTCTGTTTGGCCAGTTTCCTCCAATCACTACATTTCCTGACTGTTGATGATTTTGAAATTGTTGTGTACAGAGTCCCAACCGACTCATATAATAGCAAGTTCACTAACGTAACATTAGCAGGTGAGCTAATGTTAGCACTTATGAATGATTAAAACTAACTAATTTTTGCTAGATGACAGGAGGGTAGTGCACACCGCCACTTTTATGGTTTTAACAGGAAACTTGTTTAATCCACAACATTTCAAAAAGAAACTCAATGTAATCATAATAAAATAATAATTGAGGCCACGGTGTTTCAGTATTCTCAGGATTTGACATCTTGTTTTGTCCAGCAGGTATAATAAATTTGATGATTATTTGATAAAGCGCACTTTCCTGAAGTTTAAAGTGATTGGCAATCACGTCAGAAAATGTAGTGATTGGAGGAGACTGGCCAATCAGAAATTAGCAACTTGGGGTCTCTCTGATTGGCTGATAATTGTGGCACAGTATAACGTTGTGCCAAGCTGAGCAGTGTAAAGTCAAACCTGAACAGCAGAAAATAGAGAAGCTGAGCAGCAGCAACTCTGAGTGTGTTTAGCTATCAGAGCCACACTTTAAGATTTTTTTGAGCACAAAATAGATTTTTGTTTGCTCAAATTAAATTATGTGCGCACAAAATTTTATTTTCTTTGTTCTAAATGTGAAACTGCTAGCTTGAAATGTGGCACAAATCTAATTCCATACGAATCCACTATCCTGGGAATCATGATGGAAAAAAATGATAAAGGTTGATTGAAAACGTCTTGAATCAGTTTATTCTTAATTTGAAACTGGGTGGACTTTATCTGACCTAATATGACTGATGCTCTTGCTAGGGAGGGATTGTTAGGACATGCTCACACCAGCAATTCTCATAAACCAGAATGGAATTTTGTAATCGAATCATCACGCAATCAGTGAATTTTCTCATGAATGCAAATTAATCTATGTGATGCTTTTGCATCGATTTGAATTTTGGTGGATTTTTGCTCTCAACCGTGAGCAAACTGTCTTAGTGACACTGCCCTGTATGGAGGAAGCTATCTTTTCATGCAGACTAGCAGACTAGCTAATATTGCTAAACATCCATGTATTTTCCACTGCGTATTCGTGTTTGAGTCATGAAGGCCACACGTCACACAAAATGGCCCAGACATCCCTCTCCCTTGCCACATCCTCAGCTCTTTCTGGGTAATCCCAAGGCTTCCCCAGACAGATGGATATATAATCCCTACAGCATATTCTGGGTCCCCCCGTGGTCTCCTGAATACCTTCCTCAGGAGGTGTCCAGAAGGCACCAGCTGGCTCCTTTCAAACGTGAAGGAGTCTTCTGGTCCTGCTCTGAGCTCCCTCCTCAGGTTTGACTTCCTCATCATATCAAGGCTGAGATCCAGCACCTTCCACAGGAAACTTATATTTTGGACTCTTCTATGTACAGTCACATTCTGTTGGTCAGATTACTCTCAACCATAGGTGAGGGTTAGAACATAGAGCATTGAGTAAGCTGAGAGCTTCATCACAGACGTTATACCAATCTGCTTATAAATCACAATGATTCAAAAATTTGTTTCAATCTGCCAAATTTCAGCAGATTTTTTTTTTTTTTATATTACCTGCCTGATGTTCTATCGAGGCTTTCAAACTAATAACAGAAATGTTTACCATCAGCCTCTCTGAATCCCTCTGTTTTCTCTTCTTGGATGTAGCTGGAAATCGCTCAGAAGCTTCCAGACATCTACGCTGTTCCAATGAAGACCGCCAAGCTGGATCACAGTCGCCCACAGCCTATTGGGTAGGCTCACTACTGCCGTGTGTGTGCGTCTGTGTGCAGTGCTTGTTAAATTCTCAGTTCACAATAAATCACTGATGGTTCACCATGAGCAGCTTATCTGCTCAGAGAATAAGAAAATTCTCTTAACAATTGCAGAATCAAGACACATTTTGGCATGAAGTTTGTGAAATGTCTGAGTTACTGTGTTGCCAACTCTTTTCTGAGGAACGTCACGAAGAGTTGCTCCAAAAGTTGCCAGAAGATGCTAAATGACACCATCAGTTTACAGGCGTAGATGTTGGACGTTAATTAAATCATTGTTCTGTCCTTATGAAAATGACACCTTTGTCAAATTGTATACTGGTGTCCTGCAAGCAGACGCCAGAATTTAGTACAAACAGAACCACACTGTAGGCGTTCGCTGGCAGAGTCCATGTCCTCTACTGCCCATCTGTTTGGAAGTATAAATTGGCCGTAAAACACATTAAGCCGAATTTATACTTCCAAGCTGTGTACAATAAAAACGGACTCAGACTCCACCAGCAGGTACGTACACAGTTCTGTTATGCTATGTTTTGTTGTCCGCTTGGATGACACGTTCTACTCATGCGCAGTAGTAGCGTAGCATAGCATAGCGTGGTGACTGCCAGGTAGCCAGAGAGCCGCTCAGGAGGGAATTAATGGCGGAACACACATTCCCTGCCTGCTGCACCTTTACAAATCAGTCTCATAGGTACTTCCACTTACTGTATGTCTGCACACACTTTCCTCTCTTCCCAAAGTTTGGCTAATTATAAAATTTATACAAATGCAGGAAGCAACGGATCTCCTCACACGCCTCTTCAAATGCAACGTCTGTGTTGTTTTTCAAGTGCAGTCTTGATAGAAGCATGCAAGTCCATGCTGTCATAAATAATTGGAGACACACGGAGGTCCACACAGAGGTCTGTGTGTACACCCTGTGTTATAAGCAGCTGACCAAATTTACGTCATGCAGACCCTCAACAGTCACACACATGTAAAGTATAAATTAGCCTTTAGCCTGCTTGCTAAATAAGAGTAGTCCAACTTGTATTTTCTGTCCCTCCAGCTCCCACTCTGAACTCCAAACTCACCCGTCCTCCAAGGAGGGACGTCCCTTCTATGCCAGCGAGGAAGAGGGCAAGGAGGGGACAGCGCCGGGATACTACAGCGCCAACTCTCACCAGTATGAAGACACTGAACTGTAGGACGACCACGCCGCAGCTGTGCCAGCCCTCACATACACACACACACACATTATATTTGCACAGCATTCCACCGTGACCCGCACAAGTCAGTCGCTGACCTGCAAACGACTCGTGCTTCTTTGATATTGAGAATTAAAAGAAAAACTCTGTTTTGCTTCGAGGAAGTCAAAGCGACCTGTACTATCCGTTTGGATAGAAACTCACTGTCTTCACCCATTTGCTTTTTTAAAATGGTCTTTTTATGTTGTGTTTAACAGTTTCTTTGTTAAATACCTCCTTTAACTCGTGACACGGAGTGATCAGGAACTTGTTTTCTTGCCTATGCAACTCTTCAGTTTGTGCACAGAAACTGAAACCTATTGCCACGACTAGTTCCCCAACACACCCTCAACAAACACAGTGTGCGTTTGTTGCATCAATGTCATCGCTGTCTTTTTTAATTTCCTATATTTGCCAGCTATGATCAAAAAAAGTGACATATATATTATTACATACATATATAGTATATCTAAAGTCAAGTGTTTATACTCCCATCTTTGCATTCCTTCCTATATGACAATGCCTGTCTATACATACAGTATATAATTATACATATATATATATATATATATATATTGAAAGAGATATTCTATATAGCAACACTGGAATTTGTTACACTTTTTTGAAGTGCCTTTTACTTTTCTTATTCCCATGAGGTTTGGGTTGTCTTTCCTCCGCCCCTCAGCTGCCCAGCTGGACTAAAACCTCTGCTGCTGTCAAGCTTAAAGGGAAACCAGGGAACCAGTGACACCTTAATGCTGACCCACACGCTGTACGATCTGATGCTAATGTTGAGATCTGAAAGATTTGTCGTTCATGCTCAGCAGTCTTTGCTTTGCTATTTTTTTGCACTAAGCTTCCCAGGTAGAGATAATTTCTTAATGTGTTAGCATTGTTTGCCTTCGATTTTCCATTCTCTTCTCTGTCTGTTTCACCGTGGTGGCTAACACTGCCGATGCTAAGAAACCAGCTGTATCCCACCAAAGGGGCCACCGCCGCTGACGTCTGCATTTCAAGACTGAGAACAACTGGAAACCGTCGCGTTGGCTCAATGACACGTAGCCAGAAATGCAGACTTTGTTTGTGTGAACTCTTTGTGGTCATCGGGATTCCAGCATCCATTTCTCTCTAAATCACTCGTCAATGCTGCAGTTTATTCAGTCTTTTTTCAACCTGTAAAGGTGGAAAATCATCATATGACCATGTCATGTTTTCCAGGTATTTGCCCTCAGGTGGTCATCAGTCACTGATCCATCACGTGTGGTGGACCAATAAAAAAAAAAAAAAAAAAAAAAAAAGCCACTGCAGGATGGAAATAATGTAAGTCAGGCAGAAACGCTGCTGTTTGTGCGGTCTGGACATGTTGGCTGGTGCAGAATTTACATACGTTATGACAGAAAAATTAAAAGGTATATGGATATCAGGCCATTAACCAGGTCAGTGTCTGCTATATTTCCATCATGTTTTGAGGTGAAATGTTACAACTTGTAAGCATTTTTTTTTTTTTTTTTTTTTTATGATGTAACCTGCCAAAGTTCACCATTTTGCTGGCTGTTCAGGTTAAACTTCCTCGTTGCCAACCAATCAGAAAAATGTCACTTTTACTAGGAGAAACCAAATGCATCCTCAGTTTTGGTCTCTGTAACACCCTAACCCTGGCATTGGAAGTGGTGGAACTTTGCGGATGGTCCTTTAATTTGAGAGGAGGNTAACACCCTAACCCTGGCATTGGAAGTGGTGGAACTTTGCGGATGGTCCTTTAATTTGAGAGGAGGTGCAGGTTTGACCTACTGACATTAGTCCTCTGAAGGCCACACAATCATCTTTCCTCTAAAAGCTGTTTAATGCTTAACACACGACAGTAGGCGTGCAGAAAATGAGACGGCCGGCTGCAGTTGTCAATGATTGGCTAAGCAAAGAAAAACTAACATTGGTGAGCAACTTGTGACAAGCAAATGGCAGACGAGGCGAGGAAGTACTGTTACATATATGATTCCTCCATGAGGGATAAGAAAGACTGACTAATGGCTGCCAATTCCTGGAAGGAGATGGTCTGTACTCTGGGGTTTGATGCAAGGAAAACTCTACGTGAAAACTCTACATGAAGGTTAGAAACATCAAACCTTTCTATTCAGTTCATCCTGGTAATAGCGTACCAGAATGAACTGAAACCAATGGCGGTATGGAAAAACATTTTTAATTCACCGTTCCAGTAGTATGCTTGGGGATCCAGCTACAGAGTCTCCTATACTATCCTGGTTCTCACAGAGAAACAGACAAACTGGTCAGTTGTCATGTAAGTTGGTCGTGAAATCATGAAATCTATGAATGCTTGCGCATTGCGTCCACGCTAAACATGCTAAAAATGCTAAACGTGCACCAGGGCTGAGGAAGTAGCTGCTGAATGGAACACAGCCCTCTTTTTATTACAAATTAAACAAAAAAGCCACTGCACTTTTGTTGACGACAGCCTCCCAGATGTGGGCTGTGTAAATGCTGTCATGAACCAGTTGAATCGCTTTTGTGTTGTATCGACCAGACATGGTGAGTAGTAAAACGTGCGAGCACACGAACCCAGAAATGAAACATGATAATCTGTATTATTTTCACATTTCATTTTTGGGTTCGCCTATAAACTGATGAGTCATACGTTAAATCCCTCAAACAGCCAGTGAATGTGCACAAACATAATCAAATATGGAATAGTATGCAAAACAAATGGTTTTGTGCCAGTTAAAGGACCATACCAGTGATTTTGCTTGGTTTTGCATATTTACTACAAAGTATGTGCTCTTTACATTACTGCTTTAACTATTTTGTAAATCATGCAGTGGCGTTTTAGTTTTTTTTTTTTCTGCATATTTTTACCTTCCAGCTTATTTCAGAGATGTGAANGTGGCGTTTTAGTTTTTTTTTTTTCTGCATATTTTTACCTTCCAGCTTATTTCAGAGATGTGAAATCAATTTGTCACAATTATTGTCAAAATATACTGCAGTGCAGGATTTTCACATCAATCTGCACTTAAGGCTGCATTTATTCTACAGGTCTTGATGCCCAAAGCTGATATTTTGCTTTCTGTGATTTTTTAAGTGGTCCATATCTGATACCTGTATTTACACATTCTTGACCTGAAACACTCAGGATGCAGAAACACAGGTTTGGGACAGACATTTATAAAAGCTCTAGTTTTCTGAAGCATCTTTAAAGGTCCACAAAGACTAAATCATCATGTTTTCAAGATGGAATAGAAGGATGAGAGTGCTTGCTGCAGCTTGAGCATGGATGCAAACAATGACTCAAGATTACTAGAATCGCTTGGTTGACAAATTTGACAATAATCAGTGGGTTAAAGGACCATACTGGTGATTGTGCATATTTGAGCCCAATATATACAACTCACATACTGACACCAATTTCCAAAATATAAAACAGTATTTTATTTTTGTGCTATTTTGTTCAAATCGGCTAATATATATAAACCATATTTCCTGGAGGAGACATCATCGTCTTCGTTTTCTAAATAAAGTTACTTCAACAAAAAACCTAATAGACATGTTCTCTGTGATGGATTATTTATCTCAAGCATGTTTCAAGTCTTTACAAGTTGATTTAAAGGACCATACCATCCATTTTGCATGTGTGAACATAATATATTCAATTTTCATACATTTTATGTTACTGACAATCATTTCCCAAAGGATAAAACTGTATTTCAGCTTTCCTGATAATTTGAAAAATCTCTTAATCTTTCAAAATCAAATATTCAAGTGATACACCCACCTTAAAAATCCATGTTTCTCCTGCTAATAGTTACACAGCCTTATGAAGTCACGGTCCTTTAAATTTTTCCATAAACACAGGTCTTCTTTTGGGACTATATTCCCCGGTGGAGGCATACATTCACTCCACGCTTTTTATTGAGCTTAAACACTAAAATTACATAACTTCTAAAAAAACCTGAATACACGTCTTGTTGGTGATGATGGATTACCTATCCCAAGAACGTTTCAAGTATCAACAAGTTGATTTTAATAGCATACCAGAACGAACTGAAACCAGTGGAGTTCTGGAAGGTAGGAAAAACATTTTTAATTCACCGTTCCAGTAGTATGCTTTGGGAAATGATTGTCAGCAACGTTACATGTATGAAAATTGAATATATTAGGCTCTAACATGCAAGATGGGTGGTATGGTCCTTTAATAGTGTACTGGAATGAAATGAAACTAACAGCAGTCTGGAAGGTAGAAATAACATATTGAAAATTTACCGCTAAAGTAGTATATTTTGGGAAATGGTTGTCAGTAATGTAACGTGTTTGTGGATTGTATGTATTGGATTCAAACATGCATGATTGCCAGTATGTAACTGTTAAAAGGCTTACAATGCAGAGAGAAATATTTGATACTGTATGTTGTGCGAGTGTTTATCACCAAGAGTCTCCCATCAGGACACGTTCTTTCATTGGGTGATCACAGTGCAGAAGTGGGTGTTTGTCGGACTATGGGAGCCTGTTATCACGCACAAACTTATTCGATATAGAGAAATTAAAATGACTGTCTTCACAATCATGCGTAAGTGTCAGCAGACAAAATGTTGAATTTTAAGGTGGGTTATCTGAACATTTGATTTTGAAAGATTAGAGGATTTCAAAATAACCGGAAAACTAAAATATGGTTTTATGTTTTGGAAAATGTTGTCAGTAACGTAACATGTATGTGGGTATTTATTGGGCTTAAACATGCAAAATCGCTGGTGTGCTCCTTTAAGTGCTGTCTGACGCGTTGAAACCTCTGACTGATGATGTTAGAAATCCACAGAAATGGGGTCACAGCTTTAATTTGGGTGTGTGGCATTGAACTGGGTGTGTCTTTCTACATGTTCCAAATACGCTAGATCGTAATTTCAGTTCACTTTTTTACCTCCAAAGTAAGTTACAAAGTGCTGTCAGACTTCCAGCGCTGAATAACGGGTTGACATCTTTCATTAAATTCTCTCTGTGGAATGGCAGCGAGTTAAAGCCTCAGAATGCTTCATCCAAACGAGCTCGTTAGAGAAAGCGACAGGAAGCAACCATGTTTATACCTCTTCAGAACGTTGGAAGGTGGGGTGAAAAGCTTTACGGAGGGGAGGGGTTGTGAACAGTGTGTGTCTTTGTAATCTCAACACGATTATATAGTCATATCAACAGGGATATCGGCACACACTTTCACTTCTCTCCTGCAGGCATTCACACAGTACGTAAAGCAAAAAGTGCGAGAGAGGAAGATAAACCCTGCCTACTTTCACACCCTGCCACACCTGCACAATTGTTGCATAAAGTGGGCGTGTCTGTCAGATTGGCGAATTTGGAATGTCTCAAATTTTGTAGGAGGCAGCCCTTTGATTTTGCTTTTGGAAAGTGGATTTCCAAAGTGGATTTCCATCTGACGGACACTTGCTATGAAGCATACTGAGGCCTTGACAGAGTAAGAGATGGTGGGAATGAGAGGAATGACTGGGCTGCATCTGAATTTTTCTATGTTTTCACCTTAAAACACCAATAAAACAGTCTTATCCACATACAATTGTCCTGTGTTTATTTGGCCATTCAGGGATTCAGGAGTTATTTGCTAACGATAAGAAACTCATCGATCTGTACGGTGAATATATTCTGACTTCTTCAAACTGTTTACTGACATCTGAAAGATTAAAGGATTTAGCAAAATGACATGAAAAACTAAAATATGGTTTTATATTTTGGAAAATGGTTGTCAGTACTGTGCATGTGGGTAGTATTTATTTGGCTTTGCATACCGGTGATCATGCATGTTTGAGCCCAATATATACAACCTGCATATTACATTATTGAGAACCAATTTCCAAAGCATAAAACTGAAAAGGTAAAAACATATTTTATATTTTTATAAAACATAAAAGGTATTTTACTTTTCCTGTTATTTTTTCAAATTCCTTATGCACGATTGCAGAAGCACGGTCATTTTAATTGCTCCATAAAAGCCGTCTTCTCCTCGGACTATATTTCCAGGTGGAGAAATACATCGTCTTCCATGCAGCTTTGTGGTGGATCGGTTAAATAAAGTTACTTCGACAAAAAAACCCTAATAGACGTGTTATCCACTGTGATGGATAATGTGTCTCAAGCGTGTTTCAAGTCTCTATATGTAGTAGTTTTTATAGCATACTGGAATGAACTGAAACCAATGGCAGCCTGGAAGGTAGGAAAAACAAATCTATAATTTACCTCTAACGTAGTATATTTTGGGAAATGGTTGTCACTTAACGTATTGTATAAGTTTGGCTCAAAAATGCATGATCGCTGGTATGATCCTTTAAACATGCAAAATTGATGGTATGGTCCTTTAAGGGAGCTATCAGAGCATGGGTTTTCTCATGGCCATGCCACTCACATTGCAGTTTCCTCACGGCGTGTGTCATCAGCGTATCAGTGTACATTACTCTGGGTGTGTGAAGGATGCAAGAATTTACCAGCAGTCAGTTCGTTATGGAGGATGTGGATTTATACACATGGCATCATAAACGTGTCCATCCCATTCACGCCTCTGCTCATCTTTCACCACTTCAGTAGGAATCTGTGATGGCTGACCGGTGGGAGGCAGGAGAGATATTGCCAGTATTTTTTCTTGATGACTACCTACCCTGACCCCCCCCCAAACAAGGCCGTAAAGAGGGTTTGATGTGGCCTTGAGTGAGATGAGGGTCAGGATAGAGACAACCAATGAGTTCATCAAGGCTCGATTTAATTGTTTGTTTCCAAAGAGGCACTGGAGGCTGCAGCAACATATGTGGTGCTCAGGGGCTGGATATCGATTCTGACTTCCTGACTTGATGATTCTATTTAGATTTTCAAAGTCTTGATTCAGTTCGATTCAATTTGATTTGGTTAAATTATGGGAAATTGTGTTAGGGTTATGTCTTCTAAATGACATTGTATAAAAAATGAAGATATTATTTCAAAATCTACGTTGAAAACTTAATGAGTGTATTAATGAAAACAGGTTCAGGCTAACCTTTGACCTTTGGATTGTCTGTAGAGAGGCCCCGATTCTCTCTTTGACATCCACATAAAGCTTTAAATTTTATCATAAAGTTTGATAAAACATGAACAGAAAAATAACATGAGCGACCCAGGCGTAAAATGACTCCGATTATCTAGATTTGATTTATTCTGATTGATCATCCAATTAAAATGACTGGATGTGTGTTCAGTGCAGGTCTGAATGACAAAGAAACAACACAACTAATGATAACGAGCAGCAAAATCCACTCCCATGTTTAATAAAAGATCCCGTTAAGTTCACTAATGTTATGAAATGATATGATGGTTGATGATCTGTAGAAGAGACGCCTGAGTCACCTTGGAAGTGCTATCTAGGCAATTAGTTTTTAATTTTGCATTAAATTTGTATAAAAATGTGAAATGAAAATGATTTCTTTGAATCTGTAATAAGAAGCATGTTTGCAGAATGTCGTCAGGAGAGATTTAAAGCTTGAACAGGAGCTTTAGCTGCTGCTGAGATTTATGCTGCTGCTGTGGATTGAAGGAAGGACGTGTGAAGGTTTCACATCCATCACTCACAGCAGCCTGTTCACACAGGAACACCCTGCTCTCTGTCAAAATCACATCATGGCTTTCCTAACAAATATAGATACAAAACAGTTCATTTTGGATTGGGCTGTGAAATATTATATAGTTAGTGAAAATTTCAGTATAAGTTTTTTATATGATTAAAATTTGTCACATCAAGATGTTGTGGCGAGATGATATGTAGAGACATTTTCATAACATGAACAAGAAGAAGCTAACCAAGCATGTCTGAAAGTAGCAGGTCAGCACCTGATAAGTTAGTTCCTAAAAGGAGCTCCCTCTGTTATTTGAAAATGTTGAGCTACAAGGCTAACTGGCTAACAGCTAAAGGTGGAAACAAAACAAATGAGTTTCTCCACCTGAGGCAGAAACACCTGGATACCAAGAAAGTGGTGGTGGGAGGAGGAGAGGAGGAGGAGAGTGGTGGGAGGAGGAGAGCCAATCAGCTGATTTGACACATAAAACAAGCAGGAAGTGACTCTGACTCAGTCAAGCATAGCTGGAGCATTAGCTAGCTGTACTTCCTGTTACAGAACAAGCTGTAATCAAGCACAGTGAAGTGGTGGCTTTTTGTCAGTGGTAACTTGTGTGATGTAGCCTAGCCGCTATGCTAACTTCTTGGCTTCAAACACAAGCTTGTGGTGAATTTGGACTTCAGAACCATGTTTAAATGTAGCATCATAGAAGCCATTAAAGGACCATACTGGTGGTTTTGCATGTTCGAGTCCATTAAATATTACCTACATACATGTTGCAGTACTGCCAACCATTTTCCAAAACATACAAGTGGAGTGGTAAATTTTAAAAATTGTTTTTCCTACCTTCCAACCTGCTATTGGTTTCAGATTAATTAAGATCAACTTTAGAGACTTGAAACATACTTGAGATAGGCACTCAATCATCGCAAACCACATGTTCTTATTTTTGTTGTACAGGCAGTCCCCGGGTCACAAACGACCAACTTACGAACATCCTTACTTACGAACCGACCACCATAAAGCCTATTAAATTAAAAATTGGAGTTACATACAATGGCTCATAATAAAACTGTGCACTACTTTGCGACGCACATCAAAACATTGTGCATCATCAGTGGTTTTAGTATATCTTGTTGTTTTAGTATATACAGTGTGTTTTAGTATATCTGGAAGTGTTTCTTTAATGTTTCTTATGCATAGAAAGGTAAAATATATACTATACTGACGCTAGATACATAACTGTTCCGACTTACATACAAATCCGACCTAAAGACAGATGTAAGAATGGAACTCGTTTGTAACCGGGGACTGCCTACTTAATTTAACAGATCCACCATGGAGCTACATGAAAGAAAATGTATATCTCCACCAGGAGAAAGCTGCCAAGAAATTAAAACAAACATGCCATGTACATGTGAATGTGTGCATGAGCAGGCGAAACATTGAATTTTAAGGTGGGTGTATCACCAGAACATTTGATTGTGAAAAATTAGGAGATTTGGAAAGCAAACTCAATTACAGTTTTATATTTTGGAAAATGGTTGGCAGTAATATAACTTGTATGTGGTAGAATCTATTGGGCTCAAACATGAAAAATCGAGAGTATTGTCCTTTAAATATTTTTGATTTAAAGCTACAAGAAAAAACAGAAGATCCAGAAGAATGGCAGCGGGGGCGGGGTGCCCTTTTTTCCGTTGAAGCCCCCGTACCTGGCAGCGTGTGTCCGGGCCTGGTGCTCAGACTGTACTCCTACAGGAACCGTGTGTTTGTGTAACAGCTCGGTGTTCTGAAATGTCTCCTCCTGTTTACATGCTGCACATGGCCGCTATGATCGCTCCTCCTTCCTGACTTTTCTCAGCCTGCTGCCAAAATATGTGAAAGTCAAGCCCAGCCAGCAGCAGTTATTTAAAACTGGCCTCCATCATGGCAGAGCCGCCGACCAGCTGCACCAAACTCCGTCCGGATCCACCCTCCAGCCCCTAAAATCCTTCCGCTTTCTCGCTGAATCGTTCGCGTCCTGCCGCCGAGCCTCACATGTCGCTGCCGGTGGTCCTGCCGGGGTCTTGCTGTCCGGTTAGCGGGGCTTCGCAGCTCGCAGAGCCGTCTTACCGAAGTCGACCTCGGGGCTTGTCCTCCTCCTCGCGGATCGCCAGCGGAGGCTCCCGGCTGCTGCTGCCCGGCCGGCCGCTGCTCTCGCTGGGCTTGCTGCAGCTCCTGCTCGGCGGCTCCATGGTGGCGCTGTCCTTCGGAGCTCTGTCCCTCAGCAACTCGCCTCCCATCCGAAACTCGTGTCCCTTCTGGGCAGGATCCTCGGTGAGTTCCCGCTGGCTTTCTCGTTATTGTTGTTATCAACAGGTAAGAAGGTGTGAGGCGTTATAAAATGTTGTTTTAACGCGTCACAATGAGAGTTTTACCACTACAGTGAATGAGCCTACAGTAGCCTACTTTTCAGGATTCTGTAAAGTAACACGTTGTTGGCTTTTTAAGGGGAATAACAAAAGCAAAGTTTTAGAGTTTTAGTTTTAGAGTTTTAGGAGCTTTGCTATTCCGGAATATGAACAGTGTGAGTACTCTGTCTTCACATGGTCCCTGGTCAGTTAGATCAGGACTCTCCAAACTTTTTTTTTTTTTTTTTTTTTTTTTTTAAGAAAGTGGTTACAAGCTAGTCCTGCAGTTTTCTTTGAGGTTGTTTGTAGGAAGTTGATGTTGATGAATGTTGGTAGGATGGGATGTGGATCAGGGAAGAACTCATTAAATTTTGATCCAGATCCAGGAGCAGATCAAGGAATTTTTAAAATGAGTTTGTTACATTCCGAGATGAGGGTTTTCTCTGCTCTTTTTATTTATTTATTTTTTTTCAATTTTCAAACATAATACACTTATGTCAGTATTTACCCCATGATACACTATCAGTAGGTCAATCTGGATCTGGTGAACTAATGCTGCATTGTGCTCAGAACTCGGAAACACCCGACCTCTAACGCAGAAAAGTTCAATGTAATTGAAGGTCATTCAACTCAGAATTCCCAGTCGAAAACTTGAGCAATATCCACCTTACAAGACTTAAATGATTAAACACAGCAGCACACAGTGAACAGTCCCTTTGCATCATTTTATAGTTTAAATTGTCTGTAGTTTTTGTTATTGCACAGCCTTGAAACGTTATTTATATGAGTTAAGATGAACAAGCATGATCTTCCTGATAGGTTATTTCTCTTTCCTAATTGGGCAGAAGTAATTCATGTAGATCTTCTATAGATATTTATAACATTCACAGACTTGCCATGAAATTATGAACTTTCTGTGGGGATCCCTGTTTTTTTTTTTTTTTTNCTTTTTTTTTTTTTTTTTTCTCAGCAGAAGCTCTGGAACACATTTAGATCAGAACTCAGGAGAATCGACTTGGAACTTTCTGAGTTCTGAGTACAATGTATTGAAGCATAAAATATATGTTTGGACAGCAGGCACAAGGTGTGGAAAAACATGTTGCTTCTCATTATGAGAAGAAGATGTGCTTCCTTCAGAACAGCAGAATGGAGCAACATACTGAGAACATACAACCGCAAGCTAACCTTAAACATGTTCATTTGAGCCTGTGTTAGCTAAGATTGATGAGTTAACGCGTTTTTCTATGTCAAAGTGGCATTTTCTATTGGCTATGGTTACCGTTACAGTTACGGTTCCAGTTTCATTTTGTGGTTCCTGTTCAACATGTTGGACTTATAGGGACCATACAGGACCCTGGGGGCGGGGCTACTGCACTGTTTAGCACTGATTGGTCACAGAAAATGTCACGATGCTGAAGCTGCTGTGACAGCCATTAGCTAGCTTGTTTTTTCCTGAAACACATTCAGAAATTACGTAACAATCAAACACAGCCTAAATATGCAGTTCTAACCATTCTTCGTCATCTTCTGCATCGTAAATTATTGTCCATAATCTGCCGTTGTAGCCCCGCCCTCCTTTTTATGGATCGCTCCATACAAGCCACAAAGCGTTGATTTAATAAACGGCTTATCAGGCGAAGAAACACAACGAAACTCAGCACTTTGCTTTCCACCATGTTTGTTGTGTTGGACTACCTCACCAAACTCCGTCCTGACGTGATCATCACGACCGAGTTCATTTCGGTACTGTTCCTCTTGAAGTTGGTTGAAACACAAAACAGTAACTAGAACTAGATCTAGGGCCAGTCCAATTTGGTCTAATTCTTGTTTCTAGTTTGTGTTCCTTGTGCAGTGCAAAGAGGCCTAAAAATGTCTTTACTCAATGCTAACCACACCTTGTTAGATCACCTTGTAGTTGGTTCAGAACTAGTTCAGATCATGTTCAAACCACCTCATCACTTCTTATAGCCTGGACTGAGACCTGCCCAAATGAATCGTACCAAAGGCCAAAATGTACCCAAGGTCTATTCAACCAAGCTAAGCAGTGTAGTCACGAAATCACCCTTAAAAAGGATTGTGAAGGGCTAAAAGCAGGAACATTTTCATGACCTGTAATTTGATGAAATTAACGGGTGCTTCCTCATTGCATGGTGGTGTATGGTATGGAGAGTTCAAACCTAAAAAAAGCAAATTAAACATGTTTTTGTGAATATAACAATGAACAAGGTACTCCAAGGTACCATGCCTCTGCCAAGGAATAAAATCCCCAATTTGACCCCCTCCATTGTCAAAGTCTCAGCATTTATCACCACCGAAATCAGCAGATCTTCTTAAAAAAATGAGCCACCATTCTAAATATAATTGAAATCAGCCCATTTAGCATCAATTTTATTGGCTCAAAAAGTTATTCTGGATCCTGTAGAATATGATCCAGATAACCTCCAAAATTTGAGTTTCTTCCTCTCGACATTATCTATCTGTCCCCCAAGTTTCATCCAAATCCATCCATAACATAGCCCTAACCCTAACCCATTACGTGCTCTATTGTGTTTTATAGAGCTGGGGAACATAGGACTGAAACCCTGAAAATGCTAATCTAAGTTGCCTAGCCTAGCGTAGCCTGTTGTTGTGCCCCATGTGTCTCATATTGAAATGCTGTTTCATTTGATAGACTATTATCTGTCTTAAAAGATAAAACACAAAACACAAACCATATACACACTTAACAATAATAATAATTCACATACAAAGTGTAATTTCTCTGTTAATGACAGTCAGCTGTATTCTCCTCCATCAGGATGAACGCAGTGTCGAGCAGACGTCACCGTGCGTTGCTGCTCAGGCTCATTCTTCCACGCCTGCTCTGCTGTTTGGTTTTCTGTTTGTCATCAGCTTCTTTAAGCTTACATTACGTTCCGTGATGCATTTACAGTGTGTGGGACAGACACACAGATGATAATGAAGAACGGTGTGATGACGACCACGGCTGAAAACAAGAAATTCCACAGGCTGTGTTCATCCTAATGAAGTAATTTGTCACCCAGTGTGTGACACTCTTTGATGTTTGATTTTTTTTTGGATTACAGTGGATGGAGTGGGTGATGTAACCTCAAAATAATATCATGATATCTGAAGGTGTTTTTGAGATAATGATGTTCAACATGACATGAATATACAGTAACATGGAACGGTATTGTGCTGCAGAAATAAACAATGCTGCAAAGTGTAACAACACAAGTAAAAATGAATGTGTAAAAGTATAAATAACTAAAACCTGCAATATTTTAGCTTGTAAACAGTAACTCACATTAGCTTGACCTGCTAGTCTTCAGTATAAAACATAGTATACATGCTATACATGATACATGCTTTTATACTGTTAGTATAAAACATAAATAATATCACCAAATAAAATAGGTCAAATTTTTAGGTCATGTTAAAAGTAAAGCAAAACTACTGAAACCCTCAATTTAAAATAAATATTGAGAAAAAATACTATTA
This sequence comes from Lucifuga dentata, assembly GCA_014773175.1. Taxonomy (NCBI): domain Eukaryota; kingdom Metazoa; phylum Chordata; class Actinopteri; order Ophidiiformes; family Bythitidae; genus Lucifuga; species Lucifuga dentata. Next base: position 2,667 of record VXCM01001488.1, on the reverse strand, counting down.
AAACTTTAAAATAAAATGACTTGAATTTTTAGTGTAAATGTAAACAGAAACAAAATGAACGACAATAATTAGTTATGTGTCAAACACGTCACAGTCAATAAACACACACACACACACAGAGGGAATGATTGCAAAAAACTCGAGTGTTGTGGCTAAGCTAACACTATTCATACATCGCCAGCAGAGCGTCTTTGAAAAATATTTTCTTGTCAGGACGTTGTATTTTGGGTGAAGCTTTTTAAAAAGTCTCTTAAAGCTTCTTTTTCCGCTGTTTGGACTGATGTCATATCAAAAAGTCACCGCTTCACTTCACTCACAGTTAGCTTTTTCTGTCACAGGAAGTACAGCTAGCTAATGCTCCAGCTATGGTTCACTGAGTCAGCATCACTTCCTGTTTGTTTTCACTTGTGACTTTCTTGGTATTCACCAGGTGTTCCTGCTTCAGGTGGAGAAACTAATTTGTTGTTTCCATTTCAGCTGTTAGCCAGTTAGCTTGTAGCTAAACCATTTCCAAACAACAGAGGAAGCTCCTTTTTAGGAACTAATTCATCAGACGCTGATCTGCTACTTTCAGACATGCTTGTTTAGTTTCTTCTTCTTGTTGAAGTCATGAAAATGCATCAACGTGTCATCATAGTATCGTGGTATGATAAAGTCTTATCTAAAAAATGATACGGGTATTACAATGAATGATATGACACACAATAGCTCAGTCTTAACAGCAGAGTTCTGTGGCTCAGAGCCATAAGCGCTGTCAGGCTTTGCATACGTAGTTGTGGGTAGGGTTTCTTTTGCTGAAGCTAGGCTAGCAGTTTCCCTCTGCTTCCAGTCTTTGTGCTAAGCTAACCTGATCAAATCTTGGACATACAGTATCTCAGTACTGGAGATGAAATTGATATTGATCTTCGTATCTGACTCTGGGTTAGATGGTGTCATATATTTCCAAAAAAGGTGGACTGCTCCATCAATTTGCTGAAAACTGCAGACACCTCAGTAACTGTCATGTCCAAAATTTAAGACATCTCATCACCTCTGGTATGTAATAACTGGCATGTAACTAGTAAGGAAATGTTAGAGCTGCTATAGCATTATTAAAATCCATGTCAAATACAGTATTCTTATTTCAAGTGTGGTAAATATTCGTTGTAAAATCCCAGTGAATCCGTTTTCTCTGTCTGGCTCAGCAACACGACATTTCATTTGGCTTCTTCTCCAGCCTGTGGAGGAGATTGAATTACCTCCACGTGAGCCCCTCACTGCTCTGATTATATTTCTGCATCAATTCAAAGCTATTAAAGGACAGAACCTATCACTTTCCACTCCAGCTCTTCAGTCTCTGCTGCAGCATTTCAGCATTTCAGCATTCCGCTCCATGTTTTACACAGACCAGTAAGTGTATTGTGCAATTTGCAGCGACTTAATGGCCTGCAGCTTGTTTGGCATCAGGCAAACAATGAGGCTGGTAGACTGGAGCAAAGAGCACTCCAACATCTCACACCGTCAGGCAGTGGAGAGTGCAGAAGGCCACGCATATGTGTTGAAGTTGACAAATTAACAGCCAGCAAATGATCAAGCTGGAGAATATCTGGATAATGCCTGGAAATCCAGTTTTTTTTTTTACTAACACTAAATGATCAGTGTGACTTTAACAGGCATTAATTAAATATTAAAAGTGCATATTATAAGAAATACACTGATAATCCCAAAAAATGACCATGATACCATACAAGTACGTCACATTTTCACATCATGATTCTGCGTTCACGAAAGTGAATGATAAATAGGTAATTTGATAGATACTCTGACAGTTTTGACAATTATTTACATGATTTGATATTACCAGTCCATACGCAAAATGTGATTTTTTTTTTTTTTTTTTTTTTTGAACACTTGATGGTTTCATGCAATGTTGAATTTTTGTGAATTTGTAGCACTTGAGGAAAGATTTTATCAGAATATGCCCTACTTACACCGAGCGTTAAAAGTGATTAAAAACTTGCTTTAGTGTCACTGTTGCTGTATGTGTGTGTGTGGGTTATTTTTCCATGTGAATGCTAAATGAACATTTTTCTACGTGTGTTTCCAGGTGATTCTCTCAGGTATTGTTGGCCTAACGACATGGAGGAAGCCCATGCTGCTACTGGTAAGTTACGCATTCTGTCATCTTTTTTAAAGCAGCCATTACATTCATACAATGCAATACAATGTTACATAATTTTAGCATTTAAGCACAATAAAAAGCGTGGAGTGAATGTATGCCTCCACCAGGGAATATAGTCCCAACAGAAGACCTGTGTTTATGGAAAAATTTAAAGGACCGTGACTTCATAAGGCTGCATAACTATTAGCAGGAGAAACATGGATTTTTAAGGTGGGTGTATCACTTGAATATTTGTTTTTAAAAGATTAAGAGATTTTGCAAAATATTAGGAAAGCTGAAATACAGTTTTATCCTTTGGGAAGTGATTGTCAGTAGCGTAACATGCATGAAAATTGAATGTATTGGGCTCAAACATGCAAAATGGATGGTATGGTCCTTTAAACAAAATATTTCTTATATTGAGAGACAGGGTTTTTCATTATTTCTGAATATCAATTCAGTTCAATTCAATAAACTTTTGTTTGACCCCTAAGATCAATTAAAATGGCAGGCATAAAACAGACATT
>VXCM01001487.1:23821-53714 GCA_014773175.1 Lucifuga dentata | reverse complement strand
TTCAATTCAATAAACTTTTGTTTGACCCCTAAGATCAATTAAAATGGCAGGCATAAAACAGACATTAATAACATCTCTAAAAATGGTGGCTATTATTAATATAAATGTGGTGATTTAAAACAAAAAAAGAAATAAATACAAAAAATTGGCGCAAAGGTGAAATCTGGTCCAGATCAGAATACATTTTAAAAACTGCTGCTTATGATGACAAATAAAGCGATGTAATCCTTTTATTATTGTAGTTTTTATTTGTGTGTGTTTTAGTAGCAGGTCACACTCCTGCTTCACACCACAAAGGTTCTGGGTTCAGTTCCTGTTTTGTGGAGTGGACAAAAATCAACTTTACTTTTTAAATAAAAACAATCCAAATTTTCTCTCAGCATGTTCGGCCTCGCCTGATGCATGTTCTCCAGCGAAAGATCTTCTGTTTTCTTATTTTGATCTGCCATATACACTCCAGTATNTGATGCATGTTCTCCAGCGAAAGATCTTCTGTTTTCTTATTTTGATCTGCCATATACACTCCAGTATAAGCCAAATTTTTATTAATGAGTTATTGCCTTGATTAAAATGGGCATTTTCAAACATTTAGCTATTTTCTCACAGCCATTTCCTGATTTGTGCAGCTCAACAATCTTCTGGCACCACATCATTACTGTGTTCTCAATTTGTGATGTATGATTAATAGAATTCGGCCTGTGTGAGGGAACATAAAAATGTAAAATATGAATAAATATACTTCAGTTAGATTTTACTCGTACGGTTTCCTAGGTGGTGCAAATAACTATTCACATATATTTGAGAAAAATATTTGTTTCGTGATGAGAATTTTTTTCCTTTCAATTATTTTACTTTAGTTAAAGGTTACATATTTTAAATGACTTTTTAAAGTTTTAAAGACTTTTTTTTCCACAGCCCATTTTGCTTTTATTTACCAATGGTGCGGATGAGGTGTGATACCTGTCACTTCCAGCAGGTGGCAGCAAAACACCAAGAAACAGACATACAGCTCATACTCTGTATCATCATTCATCATCATCTCTCCGTCATCATCATCATCATTATTTTTTTCAGCATCCTGCATCCCTGTCGGCTGCCATCCAAAGGTGCGTTTGAGTCCATCAGAGAGCCAGGAGGAGATGGAGGTGGAGGAGGTCCTGGTCTGTTGTGGATTTGGGTGTTTTTATAGGTGTGATGTATTTTATGGGTGCCGGTTCAGGAGCTTCGGATGGCAGGAGCCGGTAAAAACAAGCGGAAGTGTTGAACATATGGGATGATGCGGTTTGATTCCCGTTTACATCCCACACGAAAAGCTTTAGATGCGCAACTCAGCCACCAGTTTTTGTTTTTTTATTTTAATCTCATCAGGATCTCAAGGATTTTTAGAGACAAGTTACAAGAGAAAAAAATACAGGATATATTCCCTTTTTCTTTTCTATCAGTTTATATCAAAATGCAAAACAGGCACACTGAATAATAATAAAAAAATATATTTTAAAATGATAAACTGTTCTGATTTACCCAGAAGCCTTTGGAGCTTTCTCATAAATGTTAATTACAGGGAGAGAAATACAGAGGTCAGATTTTCCTTCCGGTAAAAATTAAAGCAGAATTCTCTTCAGAATCCTTTCATTTTACTCTGTAAAACCCTCTTAACCTCTAAACTTTGGAGTAGAAAGCGAAATGCTCTGAATAAATAAATTCTTAAACGCTCCTTTGTTTCTCATTCTGCTCTAACATGAATGATTAAGACTTTTAATCCTTGACTGAAGAGAAGAAAGTTCTTAAAAAAAAACCAAACAAAAAACACCAAGATCAAATCCAGCATTGAATACATAGTATATATTAAAAACTTAAGGCATTTTAGAGATTTTTTTCTGCATCTGTATTAATGTAAACACCCATATAATTAGGTCTACTCATTTTTTATTTCTAGATTAGATTTCAGCTCCTCATAGAATTTTTAACAATTTAAATTCATTGTGTAACTCACAGTACATGGAAAAATGCTAAATATTGACAACATAATTGATTTTGTGAGTGGTGCTCTGCTGAGTGTGTGTGTGTGTGTGTGTGTGTGTATGTCCCTGCAGAGGAAATGTAAATGTGACTACCCACCTCTGAGGAGAAAGTGTGGTTCCTCTGATTCTAATGTTTCTAACATTAGAATCATTGGACATTAGAGATTAAAAGACAGAAAACATCTGAACTCGTGTTTTTTTTGTTTTTTTTTGTATTGATGGTAGATTTTTTTTTTTTAATGTATGAATACAAATAATTCAGCCATGTAGAGGTAATTTAAAAGGAGATGAGATTATGAACCAAAATATTTACTATTAACACACACTACAGACCAGAAGTTTGAGGCCACCCTGATTTTTTTTTTTTTTTTTTTTTTTATCAATGTACTGTTTGTTCTACAATTTATTGCACAGGAAATGACAAAAATATATACAATAAATACATAATAATAATAAATAAATAATATACAATAAATGTAACTAATTAGTTTTCTAGAAGAATTAGTCACCAGTAGCACATCATGTAGCCACGCTGGCTACAGAAATGATTTTTCATGAAGGCATCAGTCTGTATTAGTGCAGCACTCCTGTTGTGTTCCAACTCCCTGCTGATGTGTTTTAAGATTCTATTCTATAGCTGNGGGGGGGGGGGGGGGGGGAGGGGGATCTGGAGACTTGGTCCAAGTTAAAGGAATTATGAAGAAAGAGAATTACAATTCCATCCTTCAAAGACACACGATTCCATCTGGTTTTTTGATCAATAATTGTATTGATCAAAATTTCATTCTTCAACAGGAAACGATCCAAAACATTCATCAAAATTAAGCCAAAATTACATCCATTCAAAGCAGATGCTAAGGGTTTAGAGAATTCTGATTGGCCGAGGAGGTTACTGTGACGAAACCAAAGTCTGAGCCTGAAATGACTTCAAAGTGCTTTGATGTGACTAATTCTTCTAGAAAACTAATTAGTTACATTTATTTTATGTATTTTTTGTCATTTCCTGTGCAATAAATTGTAAAACAAACAGATATTAAAAAAAAAAAAAAATCTGGGGTGACCTCAAAGTTCTGGCCTGTACTGTAAATATACTGCATTTACTATTATACTGCATTTACTATTACTATTACTATTATACATGTAAGGAAACTTAGTTTAATTTGGATTTACCCTCCAATATTAAGAAATTGTTGGTAAAATCATCTGAGAATTTTATGAAGGTAAACTGAGATGTAGACGTGTCTGATCAGGGAGATTTACACCATCATCATCATCATCATCATCATCATCATCAAAATAGGTGGTTTGTATTTGTAGATTTGCACACTTTTGCATTATAATGTTTAGCCTTTAGTTTATGAAACATTTCTGTGATTGTGATGTCTGAATGTTTGTGTATTTCAGTATCTGTGGTATATTTTTTATATTTTACTATTATAAATACTCTGTTCTGTTTGGCTAAGTCCTATGAGGCTGTAATACACATTTTTTACTGTAATATGCATTTTGCTTTTTCCTTTTCATACAGAAATTGTTCACTGGAAAAAACAGAATCTTCATTTTAAGTTGTTTCAGTTGATTATTGGGAGCGATTTGTCTCGTTTCATTATACTTATGTCAAGAGAATTTCTGAAACAAGTTGATTTGTGTTGGAAGCTGCAGATTTGTCTTTTCCTTGTTTTAGGAAAATCAGTGCTGCACTACAATTCAGAAAACATGATTCTATTGAATCATAAAGTTGACATCAGAGACATTTTGAACTAAAATGAGACTTTATTGTCTTATTTTTCAGTTAATTTAACATAGTCTAAGTTGTTACTTTTGCATAAAACTATTTTGCTGCACTTTAAAATAATTACGGCCACATTTACACTACAGGTCCTGAAACCCAAGTCTGATTTTTTTTTTTTTTTTTTTAAACAGCCTTTCCCTCTTTGTTTTAAGTGTCCATGTCTGATCCGCTTCTTTACACAGTTTAGACCTGAAATAACCCACATGAGCCAACAAGGGTTTAGTTTCTTTGTTTGGTGCCCAATTCCAATATTTTACCTTTATCTGATTGTTTGGACGGCGTATTTAGTTCTTTTTTAATTGGCCCATGTCCGATACCTGTGTTTACATGTTTAGATGAAGATTCTCAGTCATCCAGATGGTAGATATGTTGTATGAAAACTCAGCCAGGTCAACTGGATTCAAGTTACTTTAAGTTCACTTCTTAACTTGAATTTGAATAGCATATAATAGAATTTGAATAGTATATAATAACTTGAATAGTTCACTTGAATAGTTTACCTGAGTTTTCATACAACAAACTGTGTTTACATGGGTTTGACCTGAAACTGATGCAGAAATGCAGGTTTGCACATCTCTAAGACTGATGTAAAGAAAAATGCTGCAATGGCAAAAATAAGACAAACATTTCTACACGCTGTCTGTTCACTGAAGCATCTTTAATAGTCACAAAGACTTAACATTTTAAGATGGAGGAGAAGGATTAGAGCGCTTTGTTGCAGTCTGGGTGCTGCAGCAATGATCGCTGTTCGCTGGAAGTCTGGATTTCGACGAACCAAGACGTGAGACTGGTGGGATCACGCTTGATCGCCAGAACTCGAGATTCGTCATTTCATTGTCATAAACGCCATATCAATATGTCCGTTTCTGTTGATGGAAGCAGTTGTCGTAGTGATTGCTTACGTTATTTGTAGTTGTATAAAGAGCAGGAGTGTTGAGTTTTATTACACGAGTCATTCTGATCTGTAAATTTAGAGAACGGTCGCACTGGCAGATAAACGACATACCTGATTTATTTCCACATCTGAGAAGATGCGATTCCATCTACATCTTCCCAACGCGTATCCGTGACACGTGAGAAAAAGGTCAGAATTGGGTCGCCCCTGTACTTGGCGTGTAAATGTAGCGTTAGTTTCCCACAGTAAAGTCTTTTTTTATTGCAGCGGTGTAACAGAGTCAATCCAACACATGATGGTCTGAACATGTTTACGGCTCATAGCTCTCCATCATCAGGAGAATAAAAGACAAACGCTCTTCTCTCTGTTACTCCCACTATATTAAAGACTTTGTCCTGGTGAACAGAAGGAGAGAAACAGGCAGTGGAAGGTAAGTGTGCTGTGTGCTGCCTTGCTCAGAGGCAGCAGGGCAGCAGGAGGGGTTGGCCCAGCTGACCGATGCCCTTTCATTATTGCACTGCTTGCTGCAGCTCCCACAGTAGTGCAACAGGGAAAGAGTGTCGAGCAGAGGGCATCCCGCAGCCGTCGTCCTGGCAACAAACGAACATGAACAAACCTGTGGAAACGAGAGTCCTTCCATAAAAAAAAAAAAAAATTCAGAGAATGCTGACGTTATCAATGTGCAACAGTTTGAGTTTTAAAAGCTAAAAAACAACAAATAAATGAAGCTAACTTGTGATATTAAAAAAAAAAGTTCCTGTTCTGTGCTGCGCTCGTTTCAGTTTGGTAACTTTGATGTGAAGCTTCATCATGTTTCTGACGTTTCATGGTGTCCTGATCTCTGACGTAATGACGTCAACGCAGGAGAACTAGAGTCTACAAACTGTTCATGCTGCTTCTTCTCAGCCGTGACCTGCCTCTACAATAAACATATAAGCATTAATTCTTACGCTGTTCTGAATGTCAGCATCAATATTAATAAACAGTTAAAACCATTTAAAATCATAAAAATAAACTTAAAATGGTAACAATCAGCAATGTTTAAATGTATGATTTGAGAATTCAGCATTTTTTAAGAAGCTTGTGAATCTAATGCATTTGCATGATTATTTTCTGTTTGTATCAACAGAAACAGACAAATGTTCACTTTTTAACAATCTGAATGTCAATCTGACTTCATGATAATAAACTCTTTGACCAGGTTTATACTTGACGTTAACATATGTGTACTTGCTTCTTTATCCACCAGAGGGCGACGTGTGGCCTGAAACGTAAAAAGTCTGCCTTGAGCTGGAAAATCTTCATGGTGTGTTCGTTGTACCTCAGAGTTGGGAAGTCCTAACTCAGAATTACATCATCTATAACCGCCACATGTTCGAGCTAAACAAAGCGGGAGACAACTTGGAAACCTTTTGTTTACTCTGTTGGACCAACAGAAGCTACAAGATTAATAAACTACTTACGTTTCTAAAACAGCTGCTGCATATTTAACTTTCTGTGTCTGCATGCTGGTTTATTTAAATAAAATGCTTCTAAATGTTCATTTATAAATAGAAGAAATGACTTCAAGTCATTCATAAAGTTGATATTCAGCAGGTTGGTTGCTCAGGACCCAAGGGCGTGCGGTGTCACGTGTTAAGGAGTTTGAAATATAAGTTCTCAAATTGAGCTGTGTTGGTAAAAAGTAGTCCGCGCGGCAGGATACGCTCCAGGTGGGCAGCACATGCTCTGGTCCAGTGCCACAGTCTCAATCTGACCCACAAACAAAGCTAGCTCACAAGGATGTGCACAAGTTGTTTGGGACATGGAAGTTGTTTTGATGGCACTGTGCAGGTGAAAAGTAGTTATGTTTCACTATATTGGAAGCTCAACTTTATGTTGTACTGGAGCTAACAATAGCTAACAATGCTACCAGGAGATAATTCTAATTAGCAAACCACGATAACTAACATTGCTAACCTACGACAGCCATGCTGCTACTGTTGTTAGCCACCAAACACAACTACGCCATGCTGCTACTGTTGTTAGCCACCAAACACAATGTCATGCTGCTACTGTTGTTAGCCACCAAACACAACGTCATGCTGCTACTGTTGTTAGCCACCAAACACAACTACGCCATGCTGCTACCGTTGTTAGCCACCAAACACAACTACGCCATGCTGCTACCGTTGTTAGCCACCAAACACAACTACGCCATGCTGTTACCGTTGTTAGCCACCAAACACAACTACGCCACGCTGCTACCGTTGTTAGCCACCAAACACAACTACGTCACGCTGCTACCGTTGTTAGCCACCAAACACAACTACGCTAACGTCATTTATCTACACTTACAGATCAGTAGTTAGTTGCTGAACTGAAGGGAAACAGAGTTGAAGAGTTTATGTATTTTCAGCTTTGCATGAAGGGAGAAGTGGCGCTCACCATAAAGTCTGGCCCGTTCCAAACAGGCACGTTTTCAACTAGAGCGCTGCACTAATGTCAAGTATAAATCTGGTCTTTCAGGTGAGTTTGTACTGAACATAAAGTTAACAGATTAAACAACATAACCTCATGATGACAGACTTCAACCAGATGTAAAGCAAACACTTTTATTTACTGTATAGTAAAAAAAAATATCTTTAACCCAAGAAGATTAAAATTACCTCATTAGTGACCTAAACACAGTAAAACTTTCACAGTATGTTTATATGCACTTTAAAACTTTGACTCTATTCCAATTAAGGCAATGAACTGATTTTTTCAAACATTGTGTACACAATAATCAGACTGAAATCAACATAAATTGACACTGATGTGCTCTGAGTAACAGATAAAAGATGTGTGACTGTAAATTCTAAATATCTGTTGTCTTATAACAGGAGTAAGAAATTGCCACGTTTCCTCACCTGGTCGAGACGATGTGTGTGTGTGTGTGTGTGTGACTCGTGGTACAGACCAAATCAGAGCATAACATGCATGTAAACACACTAAGAACAAACATCATGTTGGACCATCCGTGCTCACAAATGATATCCATGACCAGCAGAACGAACCAGTCTGAGTGCATGCAGTGAAATGTGTGTGTGAGCAGAGGAAGAGGAAGATCATCCCTCAGAGTCGAGACCCTATAAGCAATATTGCACTACTCTGTTAACTCTCGTGGAAGCAGAGGCAATATTGATAGGGTCTCGTCTGCGAGGTGACGTGGACGGCATGGGCTTTTTGTCAGAGCGGGCGAGGAAGAGGAGACAAACCCCAAATACAAGGGGTGCAACCCAAAAATATCTCCTCCTCCTCCTCCTCTCTTCCTAACAGGAAGCGTGAGGTGCAGGATGAGAGGAGAGGAAGTGGAAATCAGATGAAAGAAACAGTATTCCGACAGTTTATTGTCTGTTTATTTTTGTTTACTTACTGTGAACCGCTTGTTTGCACTCTTTCAGTCGTGAGTAAAGTGTAATCTCTGCTTAATTCACTGTGAAATATCTTCTCAGAGCAGGAAACAACTTTAACTGGTTTAAACCAAGATTTTCTTTACCAAAAAAAAAAAAAAAAAAAAAAANCCCCCCCCCCAAACAAACACAAACACACACACACACACACACGTTATTTTAGTGACAATTTCCAAAACATAAAACTGTATTTTAGTTTTCCTCTTATTTTGCTAAATCCTCTAATCTTCTGAAATCAAATGTTCAGGTGATACACACCTTAAAATTCAGTGTTTCGCCTCCTAACACGTACTGAACGTCTGAACGTAGAAGGGACAGTCACTTTTAATTTCTCTGTAAAAATCGTTTTCTCCTGGGACTATATTCTCCAGCGGAGACATACATCGTCTTCTGTGTTGGTCTGGTTAAACTTCGACAAAAAAATACCAGCTTGCTGTTTGCTGTGATTGGCTGCTTACCTCAAGCACCTTTCAAGTCTCTACAAGATTTGAGTTTAATATACTGGAATGGAATTCTGGAAAGTAGGAAAAACAATTCGAATATTTACCGTTAACATAGCATATTTTATGAAATGGTTGCCAGTAGCATAACATGCGGGCGTGTTGTGTATATCGTTACTGTAACAAAGTTGGGGTTTTTTCTGTACTTGTACTTTTTTGAGTAAGTTTTTTAAAAAGTACTTTTACTTAAGTAATCTTAATTGCACTTCAGTACATTTTAATTTACATTGGTTACAGATAAAAATAATAAATCAGAGATAGACACGATGCTAAAGATAGAGAGAACGAGCTCAGAGGACCAGAAAACCACCAAATTACAAGAAAACAATTCCTGGCCACATTTAGGCGACCAGTTTGCTTAATAAAGAAAAAAAAGCACAGCTACAGCTTACGGTACAAACTTTGCTTACTGAAAAACCGGGAGTTAGCGGCTAATCAGAACTCGGTATCAAACCTGCATACAGAGGTAAGTTAGCTAACTGTACTCTGTTAATTATTCATACTAGTCATTAGCTTTGCTGACACCTATGTCCAAAAAAAATATTCTTTCATTTGGTTCTAGGTTACAGTTTTGCTAGCTCCTGAAAAATGCAGACGTTAATGTTGATTAAGGCTAGCTACTGAGCTAACTGACCTTAGCGTTAGCATGCATGGAATTTTTATTAAATGTTTGTCTCGTTAGTCAAATATTATAATGGTTAAATTGACTGAAATTGTTTTTTCCTCCCAAATGTAGAGTAATATCAGTTAATATTAGAATGTTCAACAGGATAACACGTTTTAAAACCTCACAAAGTCAATGTTAAGTCTTATAACATTGCAACAAAATTATTTTAAATGTATGTATTTTTGCATTTTTTGCTGAAAATATAACTCAGTACTTTTTACTCAGAGTACAACTGAAACTTTTTTGCTTTTATTTAAGCATATTTTTACACAAGTGCTGAATAAGGGTTCATGTGTTTTGCTGTTTACGTGACCTTAAAATTTGTGATAATTTTACTCACGATACTATTTATGTTTTATGTACGACTAAAGACGAGATGTACAGAGGAGGNATTTATGGATGTAGTGAAAGAGGACATGAAGTTAGTTGGTGTGAGAGAAGAGGAGGCAGAGGATAGGGTTAGATGGAGGCAGATGATTCGCTGTGGTGACCCCTGAAGGGAAAGCCGAAAGGAAAAGAAGAAGAAGTACGACTAAAGACGAGCAGTTCAAGTTAATTCTTGTTATTTACCAACTATAATATGACAGGATTTAGTTATTTATAAAGGAAAACACTGCTGTCTACTTTAATACTTATTCATTTTTACACGTTGCTGACAAGACATCTGGAAATATATGGCCGGATTTAGATATTTGGGGGACAGATAGATAATGTCGAGAAGAAGAAGTGTTGTTTGGAGGTATTCTGGATCTAGAAGAAGTTTCTAGCTTATAAAATGAATGCTAACAAGCCGATTTCATAGGAATTTAGCAATTTGGATCTTTTTTTAAAAAACAAACAGCTTCCAGTGAACTGTGATTATTTCCTCTGACCCTGAATAAAATCAAACGTGGAGACAACAGATGTGATCAATTCTTTGTTGATTTTGCTCTTTCCTAAATGTTTCAGGCCTCAGCAGACACAGACCAGAGCTCTGCAACACGAGAATTCACAGCTTACCTTTGTAGTAAAAACATTTTTAAAAATCATCACTTTTGCATCCAGAAAAACAAAATCACACAAAACCGTTTCTGAACAATTGCATATCTGCCCGTCCTGTCAGGAAAGCAGCATCTTCACAGCGTTCACGCTGGCTGAGTTACACCTCACTACAGCGGAGAAAAAACATCTTTCCATCTCAGTTACTGAAATTTATTAACCACAAATCAGCGATTCACAAAGCTCGAGCTCTGAGTGAAGCATTCTGAATTTCCGTCCATTTCAAACGGATGCTGATGCTAAGTGGCCGCTGTTGTCGTGATTTACAGAAGCAAGATGGAATCAGATGGGCTTTTTCTGATGTTTTAACATGTTCCTCCTAGGACTGGGCGATATGCCTAAAAATAAAATCTCAGTTTTTTTCACACTTATGCTGATTCTTGATTTTAATCTCGATTTTTCTTGTTTTTCCTCAAAACTAATTAAAAAAAAGATGAAGCCATAATTCAAGTATTTCCTATATTAAAATAATAAAAAACAAATAATGAAACTTTTAAATAAAATTGTAGGGATTTCTAAAACAAAGAAAAACTTATAAAACAGAAGGTTTTAACAGCAACGTACTGGTTCCTGTGAGAACACCAGCCTGTCTGCTGCTTGATGCTCTGACATGTTAAATATTCCACGTATGAAGACCCTCTGATCAGACACCATGACGCTGGNCTTGATGCTCTGACATGTTAAATATTCCACGTATGAAGACCCTCTGATCAGACACCATGACGCTGGAGCATGATGCAGGAACATCATTTGCTTTTTCGCTGAGCTCTGACTGCAGATCTGCATCTCGCAGCGCTGCATTGCTGCCACTCAGCTGCATGTTTCTGTCTCAGCTGCTGAAATACATTTGAAGTGCTGCTACTTTTAGCAGCTGCAGCTCCTACAAACTCTACAGACACACAGGTTTGCTCTATGCTGTGAAGCACAAAACCAAATGATGAAGCGATGAAGTGACGTTTAGGAACGAGCTCATCTTCAGTCAAAGTGTTTGTTGGCATCTTCCTGCACGTCTGACCTGCTGAAAGCTTCGTAGGCGTGGCATCAACGAACATGATGGACGGTTGATTGGCACAAAACAGGCTTGTTTGACAGGGAGCGACGCACTGCTACTTTTCCCCCATTAAAAATAGTTAGATATTACTTTTCTTTAAAAAAAAAATCTCAATTTTGCAATTCAGACATCATGCCAAAACATAAAATTGAATTAATCAATTAAATTGGTTTATCGCCCAGCCCTAGTTCCTCCTCTTCTTATTCCAGCCTCACACAGAACCTGATTCCCTGTTTACACCTGACATGCAAAAACTGTCTACACTTACAATCTGTATTAGCAGCCAAATGAAAAACTTTTTCCTTAATTACATATGATTTATGCATGCAGTTAAGAAAAGCTCAGAGATGAATGTGTGGATGATGTTATATATTTCTATGATATATATTTCAGCAGGTCTTATTAGTCTCTCAATGGCTACATTTACATTGCCAGGTACAGGTGAGCCAAATCTGATGTTTCGCTCATACGGCACATATAAACCATAAAGGACCATACCGGTGACAAGCATGTTTGAGTCCAACATATACAACCTGCATACATTATGTTACTGACCACCAATTTCCAAAAAATAAAACCCTATTTTAGTTTTTCTGTTATTTTTTTCAAATCTCTTAATCTTTCAAAATCAAATGTTCAGGTGATACACACACCTTAAAAATTTAATGTTTTGCCTGCTAACACTTATGCACAATTATAGAAGGCACGGTCATTTTAATTTCTCCGTAAAAGCCGTCTTCTGGCAGAGACATACATGATCTTCCGTGCAGCTCCGTGTTGGATCAGTAAAATAGTTGCTTCAACAAAAAACCCTAACAGACGTGTTGTTTGCTGTGATGCATTATTTATCTGATGCGTGTTTCAAGTCACTACAAGTTGATTCTAACAGCATAAATTTACCGCTGAAGTAGTATTTTGGGAAATGGTTGCCAGGAACCTAACGTGTATGTGGATTGTATATATTGGGCTCAAACATGCAGGATTGCTGGTATGGTCCTTTAAAGCTCACACTGCCATTTTTACTCTGGTATCACCAGTGCTTGAAGTGGACAAAAAAAGGTGCCAGTACTCCTCTTATCCGTGTGCTGGTCACCATTGGCTGGTCATGGGGAGGGGAATCCAGTCGGTCCGAAAATCTCCCTTATTTTCAAAGCTCAGTGTTGACAGGTATGTACAAGTTCAGGCTGATTTTTGTTATATTTAATGTGACCCTTTGACCATGAGAATGATAATTTATTGGCCCCCGCCCTCATCAAAGATGTATAAATACGCGGTCCCCCGATTTAATTTGTCCGGCTGCAACCATTGCTGTTGTTTTCCTCTGCGTTGTTCTGCAGTAGAGTATGGAAGATTTATGAGAGGTTCAGGTACTCCCGAAAATGTCCCGGTACTCTGACGTGAAAATAGAGTTATTAACCCTAACCCTAACCAGTCCGCTTCAAGCACTGGGTGTCTCAAAAAAAGCATCTAAGCGATGACCGCTTCAACAAAAATGGAGAAGGAAGGTTCAGCTCAGTGGATTGATGGATGCCCGTTAAAAAAATAACCCCTACAAATTTGATTTTGGGGAACTTTTGATCACCACTGGCTTTAAACCTTTTCAGCTACAGTGTCAATGAAACAAATCACAGGTTTAAAAGCTGAATGCTAAGAAGTCAAAGACGGTTTCTGTAATTATTCCCATCTTGTTTGTGTCCATTGCTGCGTTTGTTTACTCATCTCAGACACTAACCCTCGTGATCTAAACCGACACGAATCACATCTGCACAATTTTTCTGAAATCAGATAGGAGAAAAATAATCAGGAATTGGGCATCAAACATGGAGTGTGAAGGCAGTCAGCGTGACTCAGGCAGATTTAGATGAGGCATGATGGGGTTGCTCACCGGCTGGAAACATGGGACTGCGTGGATTCTGCCTATGGGCCAGACATCATATAGACCAGTCAGCTCTGGTATTTGCCTGCCAGCACAGAACGAACGACAAGCTGCTACATGCCGTGAATCCAAACTCATCCAGCCCACGGCTTATTCTGTTTCAGCTGATAAAACGCCGCCTTCACCCGACGGAGCTGTTTACATGTGGAGTGGATTAAACGCACTGCAACTTCTAATGTAGGGATCAATTAAAAATGATTTCGAAAGGATTATCGATCCAGGAAGGAATTAATTCATGTGTTTTGTGTACTGAAGCAGATTGCATTCAAATGCCAAGTGAAAGTGATTCGATATGAAACCAGAAAACACAAAAAATCATCATGTTTCAGAAGTAACATCAAATGTTTTGCGTTTTGTCTGGATAAATGACTGAAAGGACCATACCACCCATTTTACATGTCTGAGCCTAATATATTCAATTTTCATACATGTAACGTTACTGACAATCATTTCCCAAAGCATACTACTGGAACGGTGAATTAAAAATGTTTTTCCTACCTTCCAGACCTCCATTGGTTTCAGTTCATTCTGCTATTAAAATCAACTTGTTGATACTGTAAACGTTCTTGGGATAGGTAATCCATCATCACCAACAAGACGTGTATTCAGGTTTTTTTAGAAGTTATGTAATTTTAGTGTTTAAGCTCAATAAAAAGCGTGGAGTGAATGTATGCCTCCACCGGGGAATATAGTCCCAAAAGAAGACCTGCGTTTATGGAAAAATTTAAAGGACCGTGACTTCATAAGGCTGTGTAACTATTAGCAGGAGAAACATGGATTTTTAAGGTGGGTGTATCACTTGAATATTTGATTTTGAAAGATTAAAAGATTTTGCAAAAAATCAGGAAAGCTGAAATACAGTTTTATCCTTTGGGAAATGATTGTCAGTAACGTAACATGTATGAAAATTGAATATATTAGGCTCAAACATGCAAAATGGCTGGTATGGTGCTTTAAATGATTCATCAATCGTCAAAACTGTCATTGTGTAATGTTTTTGTCACTGATTCATCAAATAATAATTTCAGCACTAATTACACTTTACATCAATACACAGAATCGATCACCTCTAATCCTCTAAATAAGCAAAAGCCATCTAATCAATTACTTTCTACTCTTAAGTGTTTAATTTTTAACAACAACTGTCTTCATGTGATGTCACGAGACACATATGAGCCTGAATTACATGTTTAATGTATTTCTGCAAATCAGAAAACAGCCCTGTCAGTTTCAGGTCCCTGAATGCAACGCGACACACACCAAAATTCCACAGTCGCTTGCAAAAGAGTGGCTAAATATGACGCTACGAGCTCCTATGGAACACACGAACACACACACACACAGAAGGCGGTAACCGAGGAGGATGAAACCTACCCCCNTCCCTCAGAGCGGCCCTGCCCTCCACATTCCTCACAAGGAGCCCCATCCCCCCTACGACCTGCCCCAAATAGGAAACTTACCCCCTTCTTCCCACCCACACCGTGACTTCTTCAAGCCTGCACACTCAAATTATGCTTTCAAAAGCCGACTGAAAGGGGGGAAGAAAAAAAAGCCCCGTGCACATTACACACGCACACACATACACACACACACACAGAGCAGCCATAACAAAACCACTGCAGCATTTAACCTACAGGCTCAGACGTTCCTTTACATTCATGTACACTTTCTCTTTTTCCCAACCTGCTTCAATTACAAACTGACACGGTGAGCAGAAAAACGTCTTTACAGCACAAAACAAAACAGCTTTAAAAATCTAAATACATTACAGACTCCTTCTTTGTGGAGGCATATAAATGTTTTTCTCATTTTAAACATTTTTATGCGTTCTGATAAGGAAATAATCAGTGGGAAAAGGTAAATCATATCAGTCAGCCAATCAAAAAATGACTCAACTCACAAACAAATCTGATTTACAGGAGAGCTGTTTTTTTTTTTTTTTTTTTNTTTTTTTTTTTTTTTTTTTTAGCATTTAAAAGAAACTTTCTGTGATATTTAATAACGCATTTTTTTTTTATCATTAAAAATTATTTTTCTGGTATAAAAAGGTTTAAAAGTTTTAGATGCTGCAGCCTGTAATCTGATGTAAATTACAGCCGTGTGATTGCGTCAGGAGTTTCAGCTCTGAGCAGCGTGCAGCGACGCCTTATTACCGTCTGACAAAAAAAAGTGTGAAAGTTGGGAAAGCTGACCTCAGAGCACGATATTTAATCTGACACGTGGTTTCCAATGCAAAGCAAGACGGCCTCTGAAGTTCTGTGAACAAAATGTTCTTGTTTTTTTTGGAGGCGTGGACCTGGAGGCCCGATCTACACGAACATCCAGACTAATAACGCAGCACGGCTCAACTCTTCCTGTCATGTGGAGCTCTGGCTCTCAAGCTGCGGTTTAGGGACCTTCAGCGGTCCTTCAGGGAGTTTCCAACCGGTCAAAATAAAGGAAAACTTTACTTTCACTCCATAAAAATGCAGCAAGTGACTGAATTTTTTTTTTTTTTTTTTTTTTTTAGCTACACATTTAGACACAATTATTGCATTTTATTGAAAATCCCAAGGAGCATTAAAAATATTCTAAGCTTCACTGGGAGGTTTTATTAAAGGACCATACCATCAATTTTGCATGTTTGAGCCTAATATATTCAATTTTCATACGTTACGTTNTTAAAGGACCATACCATCAATTTTGCATGTTTGAGCCTAATATATTCAATTTTCATACGTTACGTTATTGACAATCATTTCCTAAAGGATAAAACTGTATTTCAGCTTTCCTAATATTTTGCAAAATCTTTTAATCTTTCAAAATCAAATATTCAAGTGATACACCCACCTTAAAAATCCATGTTTCTCCTGCTAATAGTTACACAGCCTTATGAAGTCACGGTCCTTTAAATTTTTCCATAAACACAGGTCTTCTTTTGGGACTATATTCCCTGGTGGAGGCATACATTCACTCCACGCTTTTTATTGAGCTTAAACACTAAAATTACATAACTTCTAAAAAAACCTGAATACACGTCTTGTTGGTGATGATGGATTACCTATCCCAAGAACATTTACAGTATCAACAAGTTGATTTAATAGAGAATGAACTGAAACCAATGGAGGTCTGGAAGGTAGGAAAAACATTTAAATGATTGATGTAATGTTACGTGTATGAAAACTGAATATATTAGGCTTAAAAAATGCAAAATGGGTGGCATGGTTGTTTAAATTTCATTATGTAACATGGTTGATTTAAGTGTCAGTTATGTTAGATCATTTTCCATCCTTTTAAAAGAATTTTCTTTAAAAAAAAAAAAAAGGATTTTAATAGTCTAATATGTTGATTTTAGTGTAATTAAGATGCTGTTGACGCCATCTTGGAATAAACCAGCTTTTCTGGACGTTTGTCACTGATATTATTGTCATTGTCACTGTGATGCAACAATAAATGACAATAATAAAATAAAGAATAAGACTGAAGATGTCCTTTATGATTATTCATAATGCTAAGATTTTATTCAACACTTAAAATCAAATGTTAGTGAAGAAAAACAAGTCACAATCTGCAGAAATAAAGTCAACATATTTTGAGAATGACAACACGAAAAAGAATCAACATAGTTTAACATAAATGATTATCAGTAACGTTACATGTATGAAAATTGAATTTAGGCTCAAACATGCAAAAAGGACGGTATGGCCCTTTAAATGCAATTACTGCATTTTATTGAAAATCCTAAGTAGCATTAAAAATATTCTAAGAAGCTTCCCTGGGATTTTTCATTAAAGGGTCCAGCAGATAGGAGGAAGTTTGAGAACTAATTAATTAATTAAAGCTCCTGTAAATAAAGATTTTACTTCAAAATGAGCAAAAACATTTATCAAAAGCTAAAGACTAATTTTGAAATGCTCACTGTATCGATTAAACTGACTAAATAAATGTTATTAACACGTTAGCTTTCATTTAAACTTGTCCCTAATTTGGTCTGTTTGGAGACAAATGATTCAGATGGTGCAAGTTTGTGTTCCAGATTAATAAAATTTTAAAAAGCCAAATTAAGAATAATGCAAGAAAGACTTATTTCCACCGTTCGTATGAGCGTTTGCATCTATGTGTGATATAAAACACGAGTTATTATTAAAGCTATAAATTCAACAGTTCAAGACAACGGCGTCTTTAAGCAAAATAATTACATGAACAAGCAGCAGCAAATAAATATCAATAAACAACAAAGCTCAAAGTACACACACAGTCCTCTTAATCATTAACCACCAGTTCATAAAAACATACATGAAAACATACACGTATGACCCTTCTGACTGTTTGCAGAGGGACGTGATCCAGGTTTGACTTTGACCTTACAGGTGAAGCAGATTCACCTTCTTCCATAAACAGTACTCACACGGAATATTATGCCATGATTTTGGCTTCATATCCAGCTTTGAAACGACACCACGCCAGCAGAAAAATGGCTCCTGCTCTAAACATATAGGACTATGTCACATGATTGGTGCTGGGAAAGGGGTGTGTGTGAATGAGGAAGAGGGGGGGTGGGGGGTGGCTGCCTTCCTATAAGGACCCACAGAGGATTCTCCACGGTTTCTATTTTCTCCTGTTTTTCCTCCGTTTAGCAGCATCCGTCCATGCGTCCGCGGAAGCCTGGAGTTCAGGGCGAAGGCCGAATGCTATGACAATACTATTGCACTGCTTCAGCGGATGGTACAGTAGTGCAACATCGTCAAAGCAGCTGACCTCTGCACGCCGACACACACACACACACACACACACACATACCAGGACGTCAAAGCCAGCAGGGCGACTGACAGCTCTGACAAACTCCACAAACTGAGGCGTCCAATCCGCGGAAGGCTAATTCTATATTTTCCCTGTCACATCTAAATGAGATTTGCGAGTGGAGGAAGTGGGAGATGGTGGGAAGAGGGGAAGGGTTNAAGGGGAGAGGGGAAGGGGGGGGAGTTGTTAGCCAATGCCCTTTTAATATTGCACTGCTCATCTGATTTCACAGTAGTACAACAGAAAAAGGGCTCTGGACAACACGGTTTGTCTTCCAATCTGGTCGCTTCCTATTGAAAAACAGTATGCTGTTTTTTTTGTTTTTTTTTTTGCTATATGNCCCCCCAAAAAAAAGCCTGACAACTAATCAATGTGCTGGAGACCACATGCAAACCAGCAGCCGTGAAACAACCCAGCAGGCTTATTGAGGTTACAAAGCCACCATCTATAGGCATAGGAAAGCCTATAAAGCATGCAAATTGGACAGGGAATTATTAAAGGACTAGCTTATACAGGCTACTGTTTATTGTGGTGATTCCGTGTTGGTAAAAGATTAATTCCTTCCGGTCGGCGTTAAAGATGCAAAAGTGTGAGGGAAGGAGGGGAGAAAACATATTTAGCTAAATCAAAAGAGAGCTTTTTCCTATAGGCTGGGGCCCTGACAGAAAGCAGGCGGGCACTCAGGACTTCGCCTGGAGGAAACGAGGGAGGAGAAAACATATATCGGGCAAAGAGCACATTCCGCGATACAATACCAGAAACCTTCATTTAATACCTACTATTCTTGTCCTTTTGGCCAAAACAAGCAATCTGAAACCCTCCTCATTTAGGAAAGTGAGGGGCGGGGGGGGGCNCTTTTGGCCAAAACAAGCAATCTGAAACCCTCCTCATTTAGGAAAGTGAGGGGCGGGGGGGGGCTTTGTTATTTCCAGTGTTCACAGAAGTTTACAACCAACCAAAGAGCTCTATTTTTTTCTCTGCTCAACTCAGAGAAAACACACACCATCACAAAAAAAACACACGAAGCCAATAATCAAACGCCACCAGCCCTGCAGCCAGACACAACTTCTTTTTTTTTCATTTAAAACATAATATATAAGAATAAAGGGTGTTTTCTTTCTTTATGCAGGAAAAACAACTTGTTCAGGTTCTATTTAGGCTCTTTCTGGGATTGTTTTCCTCCATATGTTCCTGTTAAAGCCTAAAATATTAAGGTATTTTGAAAATGCAGCAGCCATACCAACACATTCCTACAGCAGAGCAGCTTCAACCACAACTCTCCCCACGCGTGGAAATGTACATCCGTGAGGAGAAACACCACGGCCATGCTGTTTGTCAAGCTGTGCAAAATGTGCAAAGAACAGGGTTTTTTTTTGTTTGTTTTTTTTTAGAAACAAACATTTTACACACGCTAATCCACGCCGCAGCCTACGAAAGAGTTCTCAAAATAAACCCACGCAGCACAGACCCACCTTTTTTTTTTTTTTTTTTTTTAAATCAGATACCCTTAAAGAGAGATTTTTACATTTTGATCTTATTTCTGATTAATTCTGATTAGTGAGAGGAAAAACCTGTTTCAACAGTTATTACAAGTTATTACAGGTTTGATAATAAACTTAATGATTAGAATAAATCATGGCAGAAATTAATCCAGGCCCCTTTCCTTTCTCTGTGCTGGGACCCACTGTGGGTCCCCCACGGACCCCTCAGAGTCCCCGGACCTCAATCTGAAGCCCGCGGGTNACCCACTGTGGGTCCCCCACGGACCCCTCAGAGTCCCCGGACCTCAATCTGAAGCCCGCGGGTCAGCTCATAATTTAAATCCACTTTTGATATCTCAGTTTCCACGCAGGAATTATCACTTACACGGGCACCCACCTGTCAATCACCCCCGCCCCCCTTTACCATGCACGCGCACGTACTCCCATGTTACACGCGCACTCTCGCTCTCACACACACACACACAATAGCAGCTATACAGTAGAAGCTAGGAGAGCTCGTGGAAACGCTCCACGTCCACTCACACCCACCGACATCCACGTCTGCCCCCCGGAGCTCCCCTCCATCTCCGCCCGCAGCCGCGCTCTCCCGCGCGGGCAGGGTTCAGCGTAGCGGTACCTGGCGGAGGCAGGGCCGGTCAGCACAGCACAACACGCTGAGGGAGCGAGACGGAGCCAAGTTGGTCACTTTGGCGGGGAATAACGTCCTGCACGGTGCTATCGAGCTCCTCTGCATACGTCCGTATCACCGGTGGAAACGGTACGCGGGACGTAACGGCTCCTCGGTAATAAAAAAAAAAACGTATTTCGTCCATTGGCAACCTCACGGCCTCCCAGCTCCGGACTCCATCTTTGACTAGTTGACATTCAGCTCTTGCCGAGACAAATTCCTTATTTGCATGCCAGCTTCCCATTGGGCCATTCTTGCACTTGTCTTCGCTCCCATTGGTGTAAAATTTATCTCATCACCTTCGGGATTGGTCGCGCAGCAAGGGAACGTCATCGTATAGTTTAATTTTCACAATGAACACACAAATTCTCTCTCCCATTCACAAATTTCTGATTACCCGCCTTTAACGCGCTACATTGTGATGTTGTATTTCAAAGGAACTAACAAAAAAAAAAAAAAAAAAAAAATCAAAATCAGCATTTTTTTTATATGGCGCCGCTGGTCCAGCAGAATAAAGAGAATGGAGGAAAGTGATGGTGGGCTTCTGATCCACACTGAGACCACCCAGGACTTCACACATGTCCTGACAGTCAGTGTGTGATTCTGTTAACCAAAAAAAACACACACTTTCTCTCCAAACATCCTTTAAATGGGACAAAATTATTTTCCCATACTGCTGAAAACAAAAGTGACTGGGTCAGACAGGGAGGCTCCAGCAAGCCGCAGCTCCGCTTTAGGCGCACGTTGGCGGGCTGAGCTTTGAAAAGTTCGCCGCATGTCCAGGCAGAAAGTCCCGGCACAGATGCGGAGGTCTCGGGGCAGAGGACGGGCGGAGGGGTCGGCAGCGGGGCTGGGCGGTGTGCGGACAGAGTGCGACCGGGATGAGAAGAGGTTAAAGGCGACGGAGCTCGGGGAGGCGCTGCGGTGGACGCTTGGAGGAGGGCAGCGGTCGGTGAAATCTGGAATTCCTGACCAATGGAGCTGAAATAATTGCATTGTCCGGCGGANACCCCCATCCCACCTCCGGTACCGGGACCTGACTGTGCGTCTGATCGGCGGAGCGCGTTTGGTACAAAGAGCTAATTCATAATGTTTTGTAAAGATAAAGCCTTGTTGTGTCTGTATCTTTTAACAACATAATTAGTTCGATAGTTTAATTTCTCTAGTTTTTTTCCACTTCAAACAAATCTATTTTAAATTCTGTTTAATTAATTAACTGCTTCAAGTTATGTTGAGGCATTTAAGTGCTGGTTTTTTCTTCCATCTTCACATTAAACTTTGCAGGCTTTCAAATGAAGAGGGGAACATCACCGCCTCACCCCAGCTCAATTCATGCATTGAATTTCATTGGCAATGTACATGTGCTCATATTAGTAATGTATAAGAAAAATTAAAAACTAAACAAGTAGAAAGTAAATCTTAAAACTTCACACGTTAATAATGAATAATAACAAGGAAACACTTATTTGTGACAGCTTTATTATATAGTTTACATCATCTCTCTCTCTCTCTCTCTCTCTCTCTCTCTCTCTCTCTCTCTCTCTCTCTCTCCTTTGCTTTGCCTCGGAGTTTTGAGAAGAAACCTGTCTGCCATGACGTTCCTCAGATGCTATGCAAGGAATGCGCGTTCACGTCGGCCTCTGCGCGTATATGTAGTGCTGCATGCGCGCCCGTGCGTAAAAGTGGCTGTGCAGAGGATGTGGGGCCGCAGGAAGTCCTGCCCATATTTGGCTGTGACGGCTGACAAGCTGAAACGTTAAACATTTTAGGTTTGTTGTTTTGTGGCTTTTTGAGTCATGAGACACACAGGCGACGTTAAAAATAAAGTCAGAGGTAAAAAATGCCATCTGTGATCTAGAGGTTACATGTACGTTTCTGTGTTTCCTAATATAATACATGTAGTGCTGGAAAGTGATTTTAAATAGATTTGGAATCATTTCTTTATGGTTCACAAACAAAATCAAATCAGTACCATATGTAATATGTACCTATCATATGTTTCACCCATAATTATTATGTTGCTGTGCAGCAACATAATAATTATGGGTAAAACATATGAGTATAATAATCATTATCATACCTTTAATTAAGATCATCTCTGTACTGTGATTTTGTATTTCTGATTTTGATTAGTTGTTGAATTCACTTTTAGATTCCAAATTTTTTTCAAAGACAGGCTTTTTAAAAAAACAAAAAAAAAACAAAAAAAAACAAAAAAACACGAGGAACAAAACATGGCACGTTGGCTTCGATGAAAGGTTTTGGAGCTGCAAACTTCAAAGCTCCTAAAGGGGAAATTTAAGGGGGGAAGTCCAGGTTCATGAAATTAAACTCCATCGAGGAAGCCTGGAAATTCATGAAGCAGCTTTGGGTGTCTCAGCTGGAGAAACACTGGACATGAAGGAAAAAGAGTTGACTGGCGTTAATTGGATAAATGGGGATTAATGTTATGTCATACATAAATCCAAATAGTTTCTAATGTCACTTTTATCAAGTTGTCATTGTCACTGCATTTTTTACAATCACAGTGGAAAAAACAGCAAAAAGGATTTACTTCAGAATGTCATCATGCAGAGAAATGTTAACAACATGATTGTCCCAAAATGCAACAGGAAATGGAATGAAAACCACAACCAAAGAAATAAAGTGATGAATCACAGAAAATCGTTCCTGCAATCTAGTTATGAAAGTTTCTGAAGCTGTTAGTCATTTTTCTGCTTCTTGTTGATGTGCTGTATTATTCATGTACAGAGCTTTCATTTCTTTTATAATAACTGCTGACTATTGTCTACTGTAGTACTTATAGCATTTACTTTGTAGTATTATGTAATATGATATTGGTACTGACACAGCTGTTGGTGTGTTAGTTTTGTTAGTTTTATGATTATATAAGCTCACTATAATGAAGCTGATGCTGCATCAGTTCTCACTATTTGTAACCAAGTAATAATAGAGTATATTAAAGGACCATACCACCCATTTTTCATTTTTGAGCCCAATATATTCAATTTTCACAAATGTAACTTACTGACAATCATTTTCCAAAGCATACTACTGGAAACGGTTTTTCCTACCTTCCAGACTGTCATTGGTTTCAGTTTATTCTGCTATTAAAATCAACTTGTTGATGCTTGAAACATTCTTGGGATAGGTAATCCATCAAGACTTGTATTCAGGTTTTTTTGTTTTTTTTTAGAAGTTATGTAATTTTAGCATTTAAGCTCAATAAAAAGTGTGGAGTGAATGTATGCCTCCACCAGGGAATATAGTCCCTAAAGAAGACCTGTGTTTATGGAAAAATTTAAAGGACTGTGACTTCATAAGGCTGTGTAACTATTAGCAGGAGAAACATGGATTTTTAAGGTGGGTGTATTACTTGAATATTTGATTTTGAAAGATTAAGAGATTTTGCAAAATATCAGGAAAGCTGAAATACTGTTTTATCCTTTGGGAATGATTGTCAGTAACATAACATGTATGAAAATTGAATAACTTAGGCTCAAACATGCAAAATGGGTGGTATGGTCCTTTAACAAGTGTGTGAATAAAAAGGCCCAGAAACTGAATTTTATCACAGTCAGGTGATGAGTTTGTCATTCAGTGAGTTAAAAATGTTGTTAAAATTCTTTAATTCTTAAAAAGCTACCTTTTTAAAACTATAACAGATTCTTTCAAAGTTTATTCCTGTCAAACTTCATTTGTATTTTTTTTTTTTTTTTTTTTTTTTTGCTCCAAAGTTTACATTTGCATACAAATTATCCAACAGACAAATGTGATGTGTTAATGAACCTGGATATTCCCCTTAAATTAAATAATAATAATAATTCTGTAATCTGTTCTGCATCACCAGTCCTGTGTATAATTTTACAGACTTCCTCCCCCAAAATACAGCCTGATAATGACAACTTTGGGATCTCCAATCTAAACAGTAAGAGAGTGCTGTTTGAGAGGTGTTTGGATGGATGGATGCAGCAGAAGGTGGAAGGCTGGAAGAGGTTAAGTGGCTGTACGCTGTGTGGTTTGCATGGCCAGGGTCCAGACCTGTTTGTCAGATCAGGCTGTAGAAGTTAATGTTTACAGCAAATTGTGCAACAGATTGCAGAGAGCAGAAGAAACACTCACCTGCTGCAGGAATCAGCTGCACTGTCACAACAAAACGTATTGATAGTGGAAAATTTGGCACATGAGATGATTAGAATATTCTGGGAACTTTTTTGGAATATGGCAGAATACATTTGCGTCGATCTCCATATGACCAGGCAGGCCTCTGCTCATCTAGCTGCTAACCCTAACACTAACCCTAACCCTAAGGCTCCAGATCATGAAGCGAACGCTTGAAATAAGCAGGATGAGGCAGTCGAGTCCATTTGCTTCACCATGGAAAACATTCAGAGGACTAAACAAAGCTGTTAGGGCTTTAAGATGACAGATTCTACTGTGAGTCAAAGAGCTGCACAAAAACAAATCCAGATTCGTTTTACACCTGACATCTTGGAAAATCAGATGGATCTCACCAAAACGTTTGTACTTATTTGATAAAAATAAATAAAATGAGTGGAATGTGCGATCCAAAAGCTGTTACAGATTTTTACCGTAAAGCTCACAAATCCACAAGTTTTCACCATTTTTTGAGTCTGTGACTCGAAAAATGAAAAGGAACATTTATTTCACATCTTTGAAATTACCACGATCTTGTCTAAAATCCTGAAATTTCCTCCCAACTTACTTTTGCTAAACTGAAACAGCTAATTGTGTTGTAGCAACCCTGCTCTAGTAATTTGGGGGATTTGGGATTTATCCAGAATATAGTAAATTATTTCTAAGTAGGGTAGTCAGGAATTATAAGTTTTATCTTTGTTCAACCAGTAACGCTTTCTCTATAGGCCCTGTAGCAGGAGGATTTTTGGCTTTTTTTTTTTTTTCGTTCTTGTTTCATTATGTTCTCAAGATGCTGCAAGCCTTGTGTCAGTGTTTTGTGAAAATGTAAGTGAAAGCAGTGCCACTGATCATCTGTGGTGCTGTTTTGTTTTTTTTTTGTTAAAGCTGTTCTTCTCAGATTTGAAGCTGAAGCCTTGAAGTCTTTTGGCTCTTTTCCTTGCATTCAGACTGACAGGCCTGCTGAGCACACTAACTGTTTTGTGGTGTTGGAAGGAGAAAATAAAACTCAACAATGTTGACTGTCAGGCGCCAACGTGTCACATTGTGCCCCAGAGCCAATCAGGGATGAAAAAATTCAGA
Organism: Lucifuga dentata; assembly: GCA_014773175.1. Taxonomy (NCBI): domain Eukaryota; kingdom Metazoa; phylum Chordata; class Actinopteri; order Ophidiiformes; family Bythitidae; genus Lucifuga; species Lucifuga dentata. The sequence goes on along the minus strand of VXCM01001487.1, from coordinate 28,194 downwards.
CAGACAGTTTGAGAGTGCCCTGGCTCCACTCCCTGAGGAGGTCATGTGACCAGCAGCAGGACACACCTCCAAAGCTCACAGGAAAACAACCAGGCCCTGAGCTGGAAACTGGACCTGCTGGAACTGGCTCACTTTCGTCTGATGGAATACAGAGAGTTCTCTAGAGAATTCAAAGTTATGATGTAACCCACAATAAACCCATATCAAACCCTGATCAAACCCAGAATAAACCCATACCAAACCCAGAACAAACGCTGATCAAACCCAGAATGAATCCAGAATAAACCCGGATCAAATCCAGAATAAACCAAAATTAAATCCAGAATAAACCCAGATTAAATACAGAATAAACCAAGATTAAATCCTGAACAAATCCGGACTAGACCCAGAAAAAATCCACAATAAACTCAGATTAAACCCAGAACAAACCCAGAATAAACCTAGATTAAACCCAGATCAAACCAGTCTAAACCCATATTAAACCCCAGAATAAATACAGAACAAACCAAGATTAAACCCAGATCAAATCTAGATCAAACCCAGATTAAATTCCAGAATCCATATGAACCTAAAACAAACCCAGATTAAACTCTGATTAAACACAGATTAAATACAGAATAAACCCCAATCAAACCCAGGATAAATCCAAATTAAACCTAGATTAAACCCATATCAAACACAGAATAAACCCAGATTAACCCGATTAAACCCAGTGTGTCACAGTCTCTGGATGTCCTACAGAAGCAGGTTCACATTTAAACCTCACACTGCTCCAGCAGGGGTGCTTCTAGAAATCTGGGGGCCCAGAAAACAGCTCACACGGTGCCCAAAACCAATAAACATCTATAATCCCAGCATTTCCACAATAACAACTCTGGGCACCACAAATCATCCAAATGCCCCCACTCATTATTATTAAGTTAAATTAGTATTAGTATAAATATTAGTAGTATAGCATTTGAATTAATGTTATTGATATGTAGAATTTATTCATCTAACATTTACAAATATCAATACTGGTAGTATTGATCTAGTACAGCTATCATGAGTATATTCCTGCTTATAAATATCTATAAATTTGCAGATTTTGTTTAGATTGTAACCCACATAGATGTATAGAAAACAGAACACATCTAACATCTCAAATATGTTTCTCCTTTATGTTTTACTGGAATATTTCCAACTCTTTTGTCATGTAGTTTATTAGTTTTTATTCCCATTTTTGATGAAGAATGTAGAATATAAACCATGAGAATAAATATTAGCAGCTCATATGAGGGTATAGAGACGTATAACACATTACAAAGTCATGATTCACGTACATGGAGCCAAAAAATGGCCTTTCATTAAATATTAAATGTCAGATAATTACAATCTTCCCCTCTGATACTGACCACAGCTATAGAGGAAAAAGACAAAATCTAATTTTTTAGTATTTCTATTTAGTATTTCTTGTTATTCTGTAGATTATTTACTCATCCCATGCCACCCTAACTTAACTTTGATGTTACAACTAATAACAGTAATAATAATAACAACTTGTTAGTTTTTAAAATTATTAATTGCTTATTAACATGTATACATATAAAAACTCCACAAGTGCAGAAACTGAAATTGAATCATATACAGTACATATGAGTAAATTAAATGTTTTATCTCTTGAATTTAATTTAAATAAATCTACTTTTTATTTTGTGTTGCCACACTTAAAATCTGAGCTATCATTTAGTTGTTTTATGTTTAAAACTTGTAATACATAAAAGAAAACTGACAAGTGTGCAGGTAAAATTTGTCATTTCACCTGTGAGTTTAGAGTTTTTAGTAGCTTTAAAAATGAAGAAACCAGGAAAAACAAGGAATCCTGGAAAAAAAAGAATTTTGCTTTTTCACCTTTTAGTTAAGAAATTACGAGCCAAAATGTAAGTTTGTTTTTAAAATGGCCACATGGTGGCACTCTCCATGCGAAAAATGATTCATTTGGTCTTTGGTCGATAACTTTCTACAAATATAATTCAAACATCTTGAGATGTTTGAACAAGCAACAGAAAACGGAGTGAAACAAGAACATCTTTGTAATAATGCTGTCGCTGACAACGATGACAAGTGGGTCATTCTAAAAATATGGTGACAAACACATCCCTTGACTTTAAAGTGATGAAAAAGCTTTTAATGTTCATAAAACACTGAAAAACACACTTTTGTGACATTTTACAAATAAAATGAGATAGTTTCACTCTGTTTTGCACATTTTTTTCCCCAAAAAATTTATTAGAAATTGCCAAATGGTAGAAAAACTGTTTGTCCCCCTCATTAGGTTTACCACTTATGACTTTTACACTAATTATTTTTTCTTTTCTTTAATTTTATTTCTCCAGGTTAAACACAAGTGCAAAGTCTATCAAACAGACAAAAATAACTCAAAGAATAAGAATATAAATCAGTTGAAAATAACATTTGTCCCATAACTTTGCATCCGATGTGTTATTGAAATTAAAACCTTTTAGGTTGACATTGCAAAAAGTTGTGCAGGATTTCTTCAAAGGTCAAAGTTCAGAGGAAGAAGAGGCTGTTCAAATCAACTTATGAGTTATTAATTTAGCTTTAACTTGGAGTCTCAAATCAATCAAAAAAAAAAAAATTCTAATCTTAAAGAATTTAGCAAAAAATAAATAAATAAAATGACATTTTAAAAAGTTGCCAATTTTCAACTTGATTCTACGTATAAGATTCTAAGGGAAAAAAAGTCTCCAAAATAGGCAAACAATGACATTAAAACTGACTTTGGACTACTACTACTGACAATCATTTCCCAAAGGATAAAACTGTATTTCAGCTTTCCTGATAATTTGCAAAATCTCTTAATCTTTCAAAATCAAATATTCAAGTGATACACCCACCTTAAAAATCCATGTTTCTCCTGCTAATAGTTACACAGCCTTATGAAGTCATGGTCCTTTAAATTTTTCCATAAACACAGGTCTTCTTTTGGGACTATATTCCCCGGTGGAGGCATACATTCACTCCACGCTTTTTATTGAGCTTAAACACTAAAATTACATAACTTCTAAAAAAACCTGAATACACGTCTTGTTGGTGATGATGGATTACCTATCCCAAGAACGTTTACAGTATCAACAAGTTGATTTTAATAGCAGAATGAACTGAAACCAATGGAGGTCTGGAAGGTAGGAAAAACATTTTTAATTCACTGTTCCAGTAGTATGCTTTGGGAAATGATTGTCAGTAACATTACATGTATGAAAACTGAATATATTAGGCTCAAATGTGCAGAATGAGTGGTATGGTCCTTTAAATTTCATTATGTCACGTGGTTGATTTAAGTGTCAGTTGTGTTAGATCATTTTCTGTCCTTTTAAAATAATTTTGTCTGGGAAAAAAAAAAGGATTTTAATAATCTAATATGTTTTAGTGTATTTAAGATGCTGTTGACGCCATCTTGGAAAAAACCAGCTTTTCTGGACGTTTGTCACTGATATTATTGTCATTGTCACTGTGATGCAACAATAAATGACAATAATAAAATAAAGAATAAGAGTGAAGATGTCTTTATGATTACTCAACACTGAGATTTTATTCAACGCTTAAAATCAAATGTTAGTGAAGAAAAACAAATCACAATCTGCAGAAATAAAGTCAACATATTCTGAGAATGACAAAATGACAACAGATTCAACATAGTCTAGATGCATGTTAAACCTTCTGTTTTAATCTGATTCAGACAAAAAGTCAATTTTCCTCAAGAATGTATAAGATCAGGTTAAAGTATTCATAAAACATACCTTTTTAAAGTTGCTTTTAAAGATTAATGTGTCGCTATGATACCATTTTATTGTGTTTTTTGTGTTTTTAGCCTATTAGTTTATATTGTCATCACTGCATCTTTCCCCTTTGGGTTTTTTTTGGCATGATATCTATAATCGTTGTTATAATATTTTTATTGTCTTATTTCTCTGTAAAGCATCTAGAATTTTTTTTTCTTTTCACTAACGGTACTCGTTGATATGTTCACAGTACATACATGTTATAGATTTCTGTCTGTAATGTGGCAAAACATGTGGAAAAATACTTTAATAACTACATTCATACTATACTATATTCATACTATATTCTACATTTCTAGACAGAAAAGTAGAATCCAAAATAAATGATTGATTCTTGAAAAGTTAATAATACCCAGTTTCCACAAAGTTAAAAACAAAATCTCAACCAAATCAGTGAAAAAAATTCTTGAACATACCAAAAAAGATGAAATTTGCCTCCAGAACATCTTATTTTCACTCCTTAAAGGGGCTCTCAGTGGCAGCGAAAAGGAAACTACCAGCAATCTAAAATCCCCCCCCCCCCCCCCCCCC
>VXCM01001487.1:12500-23649 GCA_014773175.1 Lucifuga dentata | reverse complement strand
GAGAGAGAGAGAGAGAGAGAGAGAGAGAGAGAGAGAGAGAGAGAGATGTCAGAAAAAAAAGGAAAAGGAAATGCAAGACAGGAAGTGAAAGAGAGATGTGAGGACATGTTCTTGCAGCCTGTTTTCCTGGACATTCTGGAACCCTGGAATGAATCCCTCATCTTCATCACAGCTTAGGATAAGATTTTTAACACTCTGTTAAAAAGTTATTTCACCAATTTTACTTTTCATTATTTCCAAAAAAAAAAAAAAAAAAAAGACAAATTTAGGTCAAACCTGCTAATTATTATTTTTATTTATTTCTACAGAAATGTGAGGTGAAAATCCCAGAAATAAATCTTTTGAAATTTCTTGTGAGAAAAACCTAAAATAATGCTAGAACATTTTTTGGTTGATCCTGTAAAATTCTAAACAAACAAACAAAAAAGCCTAAAAAAAAAAAAAAAAAAAAAATCAGAAAAATTCTACAAAAAAAGCAGAAAAAAAAATTAATTCTCCAACACTTGAACTTATTTGCATACAGCCTAATTTCCTAAAGCGATTGGGTGGGAGGAGCACAGCTGACTGAACCTTCAGCCAATCAGAGCTCAAACCTCTGACCTATCCATCAGTCATGTGCCTTCCTGGAATGAAGTCATCACTTCCTGTNCCCCACCAACACACACACACACACACACACACACACTGAGTCACACTGAGCTCATCCTCTGCCATTTCCTGTGTGTGGAAGCGTTAAAATCTCATCTGTATCCAGATACATCATCCATAAGGAAAGATGCATGTTAATGCCGTGATCTAACATGTTTGGAACACAGGAAAACTGAACCCTTATAGCAATGGAACGGTCATTGGAACATAAACGCATCTGACGTCACAACAGTATTTCCCTTTGCATCATTTTGTAGTTGATAAAACTTGATTGATACGTAGCATTTTTTTTTTCACAAATAATTCACGTAGCTCCTCTGTAGGTATTTATAACATCCACAGACTTATATGAACTTCCTGTGGGCAGCCATATTTTTTCCGAGCAGACACATCGGAACGCCTTAAAGGAACATACCGGTGATTGTGCACGTTTGAGCCCGATAAATACAAACCGCTCATATGTTACATTACTGACAACCATTTCCCAAATTTAACGGAGTGGTACATTTTAATTTTGTTTTTCCTACCTTCCAGACTGCCTTTAGTTTCAGTTCATCCCAGTATGCTATAAAAAATACATTTGTGGAGATCTGAGATATGTAATCCATCACAGTGAAGATGATATCTATAAAGTTTTTTTGTCAAAGTAACTTTATTTAACAGATCCAACACAAAGCTGCACAGTAGGCGATGTATTTCTCCGCCAGAGAATATAGTCCCAGGAGAAGATGAGCTTTACCCAGAAATTAAAATGACTGTATCTTCTACAATCATGCAAATGTGTTAGAAGGCGAATCATTGAATTTTAAGGTGAGTGTATCACCTGAACATCTGATTTTAAAGATTAGGAGATTTGGAAAAATAACAGGAAAACTAAAATACGGTTTTATACTTCAGAAATTGGTTTTCAGTAACGTATGTGGGTTGTATGTATTGGTCTTAAACATGCAAATTGACGGTATGGTCCTTTAAGATCATAAATTAGGAGAACTGACTTGGAACTTTAGGAGTTCTGAGTACAATGGATTGCTGCGTTATTATACAGGTGGAATTAAATCTGTACAGTGTAACCGCTGGTTTATTAAACTTATATGAGAATAAACTTTAGCACAAACATACCTGATGTGAAATAAAAAGAAAATAAAAACCGTCCATATCAGTTAGTCACCACTCCTGCAGGAAATCAAAGTAAGTGGAAATATTAACACTGTGATAGCCCACTGTGATGTCATGTCAGAAATAACTAAGCTACAAAATAATATGGTACCGTACATGCCTCAGCTCATCAGAAATTCAGGATTCATCAGGATAAATGTTTGGGGACAGAAAGAGAAAAGTCGCGCACACCTCTCCCACAGGAAAACATGGAAAAGAGGTCACGTGGAACCAGAACTTAAAGGACCATATCAGCGATCGTGCATGTTTGAGCTCAATATATTCAACCTGCATACATGTTATGTTTTCCAAAACATAAAACTGTATTTTAGTTTTCCTGTTATTTATTCAAATCCCCTAATCTTTCAAATCAAAACCTTAAAATTCAATCTTTCACCTGCTAACACTTTTGTACAATTGTAGAACAGACGGTCATTTTAATTTCTCAGTAAAAGTCGTCTTCTCCTGGGACTATATTTCCTGGTGGAGACATACATCATCTTCTGTGCAGCTCTGTGCTAGATCAGTTAAATAAAATTACTTAGACAAAAAAAAAAAAAAACCNAAAAAAAAAAAAAAAACCTAATAGACATGTTGTTCTCTGTGATGGATTATTAATCTCAAGCACGTTTCAAGTCTCTACAAGTTAATTTAATAGCGTACTTGAATGACATGAAACCAATGGCAGCCTGGAAGGTAGGAAAAACAATTCCAAAATGTACCGCTAAGTACTATATTTTGGGAAATTGTATCCCCGTAATATAACATGTAAACAGATTATTTACACATTATATTGTTTACAGCTCAAACAGCACAATCGCCAGTATGGTCCTTTAATAAAGTGATGGTGAAGTAGAATAACTATTGTGGAGGCTTTATCAGTCACGTTATATTAATATTACAGAATACACTTTTTCTGTAGTTATATAATTGTATTAAAGTTACACTAAATAAAATCCACCCACGAGCTGAAAATGTCACTCTGCTTGGTCGCTCCTCTTAATAAAGTTATTTTGAATCAGGAGCTGCAAAGTGAGCAGTGACAGCTGCCCTCGTGAGAGCCAATCACGACGCAGGAACTAAACGTCCTGCGTTCAATATTTCAAGTATTAATAAAGTTTATTCAAATATCCACAGGAAAAACGCTAATAGTGAAGAAAAGTAAAGAAGAATGAGAAACGAATGCTTCCAGATCCGCTGAGGAAGGAAAGAAGGAGAGAAGGAAGGAATAAAGGAAAAGGAAGCATGAAGGAATGAAGGAAAGAAAGATAAGAATAAAAGGAAGGACAGAAAGAATGAAGGGAAGAAGAAACATCAAAGAAATTGAATGGGGCTTTTTTTTTTTTAGATCACAGCTCCTCAGGAAACATTTGTTGGATGTAAGAAAGAAAGAAAGAAAGAAAGAAAGAAAGCAGGAGTTTTCTTGCAGCATGTTGATGAATCACACTGACTCACTTCCAGTTTAGATTCTGTTCTGTTAGCTGTTATTCCTCTGTGTTTTTATTCTTTATCTTTTCTCTTTTTCATGGAGGGATTTTTTTTTTTCTTTCTTCATGAAAAGATAAAAGAAGTTTCTGGTTTCTGTCCACATTCAAAGATGACAGTTGAACATTTTTGTCACTTTGAACTCAAAAAGGCTAAGAGGAATTATTCTCAGTTTCTAGATTTATTCTTGTGGAAATCCAGGATTTATTCCCAGTTTTTAGGTTTTTAGGTTGTTTTTGTCTTGAACATTTCACATAATCAACAACTGTTATTTCTACATTTCTTGGAAATTTGTGCCTTTTTTTTTTTTTTTTTTTTAGCTTCATAACACTTCATCTTGACTTTTCAAAATGAATTCCACTGCCCACCGGTTTTCCTTACTTGTCTTTTAAAGGTTATTCCTGATTTTTTTTTTTCCCAGGATTATTCTTGACCTCTAAGTTAGTAATACTTATTTTTCACAGTTATTCCTTTTTGACATCAGGAATCTATCAATTAAAACTACTGGCGAATATAGTTAAAACTTTGTAAGTTTAATATAAATGTGCAAATTTGACTGTCGTAATTTATTGCCACTGTAATATGAAACATTCTCTTCATGATACAGCGAGAAAGTCACATTTGAAACTTTAAAGGGAAATAAATGGGAAACATGGAGTTGAACCTCAGACTGTGTAACTTTACTGCACTACATTTATTTCCTGTTGGTCCATTCTAAACGAGTAAAAAGTTTATATTAAGGACAAAGTTACACAACAACTTCATTCTGACTCTTGGTAAAGGCCCATGTGCATGTTTGAGATGACTGATGACCATCTTCTCCTGGGACTATTTTCCCTGATGGAGACACACACCGCCTTCCATGCAGCTTCCTGTTGGACCGGTTAAATAAAGTTTACTTGACTTTAATGTTTGCTGTGATAGATTACTTATCTCAAGCACCTTTCATGTCCCTACTTTGATTTTAATAGTGTACTGGACTGAACTAAAACCAATGGCAGTCTGGAAGGTAAGAAAAATAATTCTAAAATTTACCACTTCATTAGCACATTTTGGGAAATGGTTGTCATAATAATAATAATAATAATAATAATAATAATAATAATAATAATAATAATAATAATAATAATAATAACTTCATTTATATAGCACCTTTCTAAAACAAAGTTAGGTCTACAAGTTATTGGGCTCACACATGCAAAATCGCCGGTTTGGTCCTTTAAATGTAACATAAATATAACCTGTTCCATCCACAGGCTTCTTATGAAGTTTATGCTGCAGGCTTTGCTGCTGCAGAGGGGCGGGGTCAGGCCTGCTGGCATTCCTACGGGCGGGGCCACACGTTGAACCTCTATGGTGCATTCAGGACTTATCGGAAAGATGGGAAAAACAATCAACTACAACACCTTTGCTTCAGCCTGGCGAATACTAAACGTAAACCAGTTACTTTATTGCAATATTTGTCTTCGCAGCAATGAAGCAAAACTAAAGAAAAATATACTTGAGTTAAAAACAATTAAACATAAGTTAAAATTTCATATACAGTTTTCACTCTGATTGTATGTTTTCTTTGTAGAGTTTATGAAGTATGGAAGAAAGCTAATATCTGTTGGTTGTGGACAGTGGGAGTCTAAAGAGGCGAGAGAATGGACTCTGCCAACTTTAGCAAATCAGACACATTTTCCTGTTGAGTGCCAGTGATTTAGCTGCAGATTTTGATCACGTTAGTTGGTCTATTTTCAGGTTGACAGTGAGGGAAGCATACCAATAAATTGGCTCCATAAAAGACCTAAATAATGTCAACAGGCACCTGTCATGGCACTTGGCTTCTAAAAGAAGAAGACACTTTTGGCTTTTCTTGCATATCGACATAACAAGAATAATCTACTGCTCAATTAATCGTTCATGGGTAAATAACTGGCAATAGACCTGCATTCATTAGAAAGGAAAATAGGACCATAAAGTCATTAATGTAAAATAAAAATTTAAGATTTTCATCATATTTTTGTGATCAAAACTCTAAAATTCCTACTTGGCAGGTTACAGTTAAAAGCAGATTTTCTATCAGTTCAGTCAAAAAAAAAAAGAAAAAGCTTCCATCGTGACTCTTTTAAAGGGTTAAAAACACGTTTCAAANCAGTCAAAAAAAAAAAGAAAAAGCTTCCATCGTGACTCTTTTAAAGGGTTAAAAACACGTTTCAAATTGTAGCTTTTCTACTCAATCCTCATATTCCTGTAACACGTGAACGCAACATTAACCTATGAAGACCTAATTACAAGAAATATCAGTCCGCCTTGTTTACGTTCTAGCTCAGTTACAGACGTATGGGAAACTGGTCACCATGGCAACGCGCCAAATGAGCGGACTACATTTTTCGGCGGACCGATAGTGAACAACAACGCGGGGGGGCTCGGCTGCGTGTCATGGCGTGAAATAAAGAGNGACCGATAGTGAACAACAACGCGGGGGGGCTCGGCTGCGTGTCATGGCGTGAAATAAAGAGTCTCTGGTGGCCGCGTGTTTGCGTGGAGAAGTTCTCACGTGTTTCCGTGGGTGAAAGACACGCGGTAACAGGCTTCTTTCTCTTCTGCAGCCGCGTACAGGAGGGCAGAGCGGGAGTTTGAGCCGCAGCGTAGCCGCCGGTGAAAGGGTTAAAGCGGGGAGCTGCCGGACCACACGGGCTGGAAGGATCCGAGGACTGACCGGAGCGCCTCCGCAGCCAGGCCGGCTTTTAGCTCCAGACAGGCCGAACTAACGCACCTGACAGGATTACCGCCTGAATACCCGCAGAAAAGAGCCTAAATAATCCCCAAAACGCGTTCACGGCGGGGGATTTTAGTGTTAATATGTCCAATTAAATTATTGTTAACGAATTCTAAAAACAACACGAACACGGCTGAAGTTTTCTGCGTAATTTCGTCGCATAAGGCCTGCTGTTTCTACATTTCTGAATCTCACCAAATCAGGCAAATTTGCCTTTTTTTTTGTTTTGTCCTTTGACATATTTCTCTGCTGTATAAGAAACACCAGCTATTCCACATTATTCTCTTAATTTCTGCACATTTAAAGTAGTGGAATAATTATTTCATTCAGTGACTTTGTAGTTGAGCTGTGTTTAATTATTACACAGGCCTAATAGGCTAAATAACATTCAAAATAGATAGTTTTAATGAGAAATGTATTAAAACCCATCAAAACATTATAGCCCGGATTTTTATTTTACATGGTTTAAAGATTTAAATAGATTAAATTTGTGAAAAGTTAGTCAACAGGCTCATCATCATGTGTGTAGCACAACTGGATAAAATAAGGATGAATAAATCTCAAATTAAAAGATGCAGTGCACAAATTGTTATGATTTGATTTGAATTTTAAGAGCTAACATATTAAAAAAAAAAGTGTTTATAGGCAATATGTATTTTACAGCGAATCACAGATCTAATTTATGTTAAAAAGTGTTACATCATGTACTTTATGACAACATGAATAAGCTTTGTTTGATAGAAATAAAACCAAAGTCTGTTGGGATGCTAAACAGAATTTTGTCAGCACAGTTATTCACACGATTATTCACAATTCAAGATGTTCTGTCCTGATGAAAATGAATGAAAATGAAAAAGCTTTTGCTGTCCAATTGAAACGTGTTTTTTGAAGTTGTTAGAATTATAAAGTCATTCATGTGTGAATAATGGAAAAGGTAATGTTCACAAACGCATCACGGCAACAACAACGCCGAACGTCCAGCGTGTAACAGCTGATCACTACCTTCACCTTCAGAGCAGAAACATGTTTCACACAAATACACAAATATCATAATGAAGCTTGTCACTCATTGGTCAAAGGTGTCGTGATCTGCATCCAGAAGCTCTGCATTCTGCATTTTACATACATTCAGAGTTGATACTAAATTACATATAGTTTAGTATCACAAGTAAAAAAAAAAAAAAAAAANAAAAAAAAAAAAAAAAATGTACAAATTCTGCAGAGTGCTTCCTGTTAGACTGTTAGTTTTTGTATGCTAGCAGTTTTGTACCATTCAAGATAAATAACAACTGCACATCATGTTGGGTGGCATCATAGTTTGAGTTCATATGTAAAATCAGTCCATCATTAAAAACATGTAAAATATTTAGATATATGTAGCTGAATAAAGGCATAAAGCTGCACAAAATGAAAATACTCCAATAAGTAAGAGAAAATCTAAAACTGTACTTTGGTGCAGTACTTGAGTAAATGTATTTGGTTGCTTCCCACTATTGCGTGTGTGTGTATAGGAATGAAATAAGAGTAATTCCACTGTTTGAGGAAGCCGCTTTATTTGAAGTCATATCCATAAATAAATGTCCATCTGTGTCTTTGGTGAGCGTGCACGTGTGTGCACGTAGGAGCAGGGCTCGGTTTCCTCCTGCAGGGGAAAAGTTTATAGCTCTAAGGTGTACAGAATTCCAGCATTCAGGCATAACGGCTGCATACCTCACTCACCCTGGGCCTAAAGATCAGAGGTCATCTGTCGCAATAGAGGGAGAACTCTATTCAAACAACCTCCAGAATTCCAGGTTGAGAGGAAGAGGGAAAAGAGGAGGGGAGGGGGGAAGTGTTGTATCCAGGGCTGGAGCTCAGCAAGANTCCACCCCCACCTCTCCATACTACCACCCTCACCATACACCCCCATCCCAAAGCTTCATCATCTGCTCCCACATTCAGTCCAAATCCATCCTACAAAAGTCATGGACGCCATGTGCCTTCATGGAGGACAAACGCAATGTTTTCCTCAAAGAATGTGACCAACAGCAGCTCACTGTGACGACGTGACATCAATTTATAGGTTAAACCTGTCATAAATTAAAACCCAGATCTAGAAACTCTGCTGAGAACCTCCCCACTCCAGAAGAAGGTCTAGGAGATCAAATCTAGAATTAAACATAAATGCTCTGATCCAGAAGACAAGATCTACAATTAAAACCCCAAACCTGGAATCTGTAAAACATCTACAAATCCCATTTGTGAAGAGAAAGTCAGATAAAGAGGCAACATTTTATTAGAAATCAGTTTGATTGGAGTAGCGCCCCCTGTTGAAACACCTGACAGATAAGATGATTTCTTTAAGGGAAATCATCTATTTTCTCTCTGAAGCTCACTGCCTTAAAAAAAAAAAAAAAAAAAGGCTTTTTCTTAAAGGACCATACCGTCCATTTTGCATGTTTGAGCCTAATATATTCAATTTTCATACATGTTACATTACTGACAATCATTTCCCAAAGCATACTACTGGAACGGTGAATTAAAAATGTTTTTCCTACCTTCCAGACCTCCATTGGTTTCAGTTCATTCTGCTATTAAAATCAACTTGTTGATACTTGAAACGTTCTTGGGATAGGTAATCCATCATCACCAACAAGACGTGTATTCAGGTTTGTTTAGAAGTTATGTAGTTTTAACATTTAAGCTCAATAAAAAGTGTGGAGTGAATGTATGCCTCCACCAGGGAATATAGTTCCAAAAGAAGACCTGTGTTTATGGAAAAATTTAAAGGACCGTGACTTCATAAGGCTGTGTAACTATTAGCAGGAGAAACATGGATTTTTAAGGTGGGTGTATCACTTGAATATTTGATTTTGAAAGATTAAGAGATTTTGCAAAATATCAGTAAAGCTGAAATACAGTTTTACCCTTTGGGAAATGACTGTCAGTAAAGTAACATGTATGAAAATTAAATATATTAGGCTCAAACATGCATGAACACCAGTATGGGCCTTTAACGTGTACGCAAACATATTGACTGAGTTGCTGGAATTAATGATTTGGTTGCGTTTCTTACTTTACTGTAAATCGTAATGTTCCAGAATGTTGTATCATTTTCCATTTTATTTTTGCATGAATAAGCATGCCATCTCTGTTAAATCAAGCTTAATTAAGCTGAGTGGGTTTATTATAGTTTTATAGTTTCTTTGAATGATCAGTGTTTTTGGAACAAGAAAAAAAAGGATCATCTTGCAGTTCCGAAAAGCGAAGTCAGAATGAAGCTGCTAGTTTTAAATGTCACTGTTTTGTCAGGTTTTTGTTTTTTGGACTACAAACAGGTAATCCTGCGGTTGGTGCGTTTCAGTAACAGATAACCAACTATCCTTTTCAGGTTTCCTTTTGTTCTGCGGCTGATAAAATCACTAAAGAGGATGGGGGGGTTCCCTGTGAAGACGTGGCGGGAAACCAGAGAAGGCAGATTGGTTTTCTCTCTCCGTGTTGTTGCCGCACTCGGCTTTCCTTACAGCGAAGCGTCGCGATCCAGAACTGACAGGAAAACTGCTCCACAACAATGCAGCTCTGCTATTTTGATAAGATGTGTGAAATGTCTTCAGTTGAGGTTTTTCCTTAAAAGAATGCCCTAAAAAAGCAAAAAACACTCTTCAGGATACATTCAGAAATCAGAATGAGAATCAGAGCGTTACTGTCAAACCATCCATATACAAGTACACAGACAGGGTGAAATGCTGTTTCTCCAGGAGCTCCTGATGCTACATTTAACATAGTGTGTGTAAACAAAAAGTGCTACATTTAGCATAGCACACGTAGACAAGAAGATCTCCCTTATTTTGAAAGCTTAATGTTGAGAGGTAAGTTATAGAGCAAGAGTTTGACACAGGATTTGCTCATATTGGTCAACAACTGTGACTTTCATTCTTTTTTTTTTTTTTTTNTTTTTTTTTTTTTTTCTCAGACATGATTAGATCAGGTATATCTGTTACTGGATTGCTATTTGACACCTCCAGCTTTTTATCCTGTGTTTCTTTGCAAAACACAGGATCCAGTGGGAAGCTGGACCCATGGGGGGCCCTGGGATACCTTGATGTTACATCTGTTCCACCCACGTCCCTGACCACAAGGGAGGCACTACTAGGTTTTGGTTGAGTTATCAAAAAAAAAAAAAANAAAAAAAAAAAAAAACAATTTTGGTGGTGTTAGGAATAAAAACCCTCTAAATAACAATTTCCTTGAAAGCCCTCAGCTTCTCAATCTGTATTTCTGAATGTTCAGGATCAAACAATTCATCAGAGAAAATGTGTGTGTGACATGAAAACAGGTCAGCGTTATCTATAGCGAGAATCTTTAGGTGCAACTCAAGCAACTTATCCATCTGGTGTGGAGAAAAGAAAAAGGAGAAAATCAATCAGTTAATCTTTATTTATACAGCACCTTTCATACATGTCAATGCAATTCAAAATGCTTTACAGGTGACTGACAAATTTCAGAAGATAATAAAAACAGAATGAGAGACTAATGCACAGCAAAATAAAAGTAATCAAAAGCAGTTTTAAGACAAATTGAAGACGTTACCCCAAATAAAAATATAATAATAAGTCATACGAAAAAAAATTAAGAGAAATAAAAACAATGAGGCAAGAGTATATAAAATGATAAAACACATGAAATTCACATGAAAGCTAAACAGGCTTAATAGATGGGTTTTAAGTCTATGTTTAAAAATGTCAATATAGAAAAGAGGATTTGCATTAAAGTACAGTGTTGTAAGACAAACTAGTCTGTGTGTGTGTGTGTGCGTGTTCTGTTTAAAGGCCAATTTATACTGTTTATGCCTGTTTACGTCTGCATACGACCTCCAATTTTTTGTCTGTGCAGACTTGAATACATGGTTACTACACTACACTACGCTATGCTAGTGCTGCTGTGTATGTGTGGAACACGTCCTCCAAAGAGAACCACGTACATGTACGCTGGCGGAGTCCGTGTCCACTACTGTGTGCATACATGTCCGTTTGAAGTATAAATTGGCCTTCAGGCTCTCAAAATGCTGGAGCCAGCCCTGCAACCTGCATGGGAAAATGGCAGTAGAGATAGACTGCA
>VXCM01001487.1:0-10000 GCA_014773175.1 Lucifuga dentata | reverse complement strand
AAATACCTATAGGAATATCAGGGTTTTGCACGAAGATGACTTGTGCAAAATTTACATTTAGTCAGACTTGTGGCCTTTTTCACTGATAATGTTTCCACCTTTTGGCTAAACAGCATCCAATTTAGCAGGATCATTTGAAACTGGATAGTATGTACAAGTGCCAATCAAATTTGGTTTTGTTTAGGTAATATGTTAAAGAATTATGGCAGTTTATGTCAGATTGGCTGCACCCCAGATTTGCCAAGTAGGAACAGAAAATCTTTATGCAATCTAAAAAATGAATATGTTTCTGTCAGGCTTATCTGAACATGTTATGTAGCAGCTTTAGTGAAGATTGAATAACATCTGTTGGGGAAAGTAGTGAAAAAATGTGTTTAATTAAAAATATACAGTATATGTAGTGGAAAACATGTTTAGGTCTGTATTGATAGATTCATGTTGAACTTAGAAACGAGAAAAAATAAATTCCTTTGTCTCAAATGCTGACGTCACATGGCTGCACAAAAATACTCAGTTCCTTCTTGCTTCGTGACTTAACTCTCCACCAAATTTCATTTAAATTTGGGAAGTTTCGAGATATCCTGACCAAAAACACCCTGCAGGGCCAGCGGACGAGCTGGGTGTGTTTGTTTTAAACACAGGTGTGGTCCTTATGTGTGTTTGCTCCACATATAGTTTAAATGATTGTGCATTTCCTGTAGAGTTGATCAGTACCGCAGTGGTAGACTTTAGGAGCCGGTAACCTGAGCCAATTGAATTTGATCAGATTCAGGATCAATATATTTGTTACTTATATCCTGATCCTGGAGAGTGTCACGTGATGGTTTAAATGCTGTTTTGGAGCCTTTTCTAAAAATAGTAAAATCCTCACACATATGCACATATATTCAAATAATCCTTTGTGTGCCTGAAGGCCTGGGGCCCAATCTATACCTACCAGCTCAAGTAGCCCCCACCTCTGCTTATGTAAAACAGCCCCAGCAAGTCCTGTCCATAGGCCAGCATCTGCTCCAGAGTATGAGCCCCTTTCTCAGGGGGATCTGCTGACTCAATGGACTGCAGGGAGGGGTGGGGGGCCAGGATGCATTTAATTGATTGCCCACTTTGAAGTGTGGAGGAGGGGATGGATGTAGCCACACACAGACAGTCCCCTCCTGAAACCATCTGCGTGGGGGTCAAAGCCCCATCACCATCCCAAAAGATGTGGAAAAGACAAGCCTTCCCCCCCCCAGCTCATAGGTCACAAACACACATGCATACGCACACAGAACTCCCTCCATCTTTTCCACCCCTCCCTTACTTGCCCTCTGTGACCGTTCCTAGCCCAGAGGGGAGGAGCATGGATGGATGGATGGACTCATAGCTATGATTTCAGCATATGTAAATGTGACATTGCAGGACGTAAAGTTTCTGTACAGCTTCCTGCTAACATATGGACAATTTTATTTTATTTTTATTTATTTATTTCTTTTGCTGTCAGCTGAGGAAGCCAATGCATTTCAGTGTTTTCTATAATAGCTGAAAATGGCCTAAACAGGTTGCACCGGCTGAAAAATTAAAGCCTAAATTCTACTGAGGGGAGATGCTCTCTGCTGAGCTCACCAGATGACATGACCTGAAAGGCTGTCATCAGTATTTCTGTAGCCTCTGCTGCCATCTAGTGGCGAATCTATCTCCAATAATTTCAGTATGCACAGGTTAATACAATAGTAGTACAACAGTGTGTGTAGTAAAAGGGACATTCTTGAACACT
This sequence comes from Lucifuga dentata, assembly GCA_014773175.1. Classification (NCBI taxonomy): domain Eukaryota; kingdom Metazoa; phylum Chordata; class Actinopteri; order Ophidiiformes; family Bythitidae; genus Lucifuga; species Lucifuga dentata. The sequence goes on along the minus strand of VXCM01001487.1, from coordinate 8,247 downwards.
GTCAGCACCAGTAAAACCAAAGCACTTTAGTCACATAAAAAAACTGCATTGCTCCACTATAAAAGCATGTTTGTATCACAATGCTTTTTATCTCTTGAGGTAGTAACTATTGAGGTCCAACTATTTGTGTGTTATTCAACTCACTCTCATTTCTTTCAAAGAACTACAATCATTTAGCACAATTACATAAGTTTGCCCTCCCCATTCTGCATGCTGGATTTACATTGGGTGATTCCAAATAATTAACTGTTTCTTGCAAATGTGCAAAAAAACAACCAACCAACCCACCACTGCCTGCTTGTAGCTCAGCATGCGTGCTTCAGTATGCCAACTAGAGATAGCACTTCAGACTTTATACTTTGCTTACAAGTATCATACTTGATATTTCAACAAGTTAAATATTTTTTCTTGACACATTTGGCTCAAGGTGTATGTATAGTTCAGTGATGCTCAAATAGCACCTCTGAACATCAACAGCAAAGTACCATCTAACCAACAAGCTACCAAATATAAGGAAAAAAGCCTCATGCTGAAAGTATGCTGTACTGAACCTAAGTAGTTACCATTATGAAGGTGAAAAAATTAACATGAAATCACTCAGTTAGGTTATTTTCAACAAAAAATAATTCTAAGATACAAAAAAACCTTAAACTTAAAATACCATTTCTTAATCATCCCATTTTATCTATGAATAATTTACCATAATAACAGAATTTACATACAGTAGATTTAAATTGTGAATACATCTCTGGATTCCTCTAGTTAACACCAGGGGGCGCTTCAAGTACCGCAGGAATCTGCGTGCCATAGTTTCAAAGACACGTTTGACTTTTTGAAATTAATATAAGAATTTACGTTATATATTAATTCAAACTAATTTCTGAAAAACTAATTTCTCGGGGGCAAAAATTCTTGGGAAAATTAGATCATTAGAAAAAATAAAAATTAAAAATAAAAATTCCCGGCTGTGACACCGGAAGTGAATCTTATCAACTGTCATGGCCGCTCTGGCGTTTATAGCATGTTAGCAAGTATTTAGGTTAGATGTTAAATTATAGTCTTTCGTAATTAGTGGGTTGTTATTAATTGAGCTCGTTTATAAAGCTTAAGATAGCGAAACAGCAGCTATACAGTTTATTGGATAAAACTGAGTGGAGCTTACGCTACCACGCGAACCAGCCATCCGGGTGTTGTTAGCAGAACTGATATCCAGAATGAGGACTGTTCTGATGGTGGCAGAGAAACCCTCCTTGGCTCAGTCTATCGCCAAAATCCTCTCTAAAGGTGGGCACAAATATATTCCTATGCAATATGTAACATTTAGAGGTTCTGGTCTTTAATTTAGTCCAACTGGCAGCCCCCTGCTAATACCTACAGCCCCCATTAGCATAACAAAAAGCCACAATATGATGTCTTGAAATTCGTAATCCTAATGCAATAATCAATCAGCGATAATCATTATTATTAATCATAATAATTATTATTACATATGCGTGTCCCTGAAATTATTTTTAAATTGAGGAATAAGAGCCACAGCAATAATACAACAGTTGTAACTGCAATTACAACTGCTGTTTGGAATACATTACCTTGTCCAAATGTACAATTCTAAGTCTGTGATATTGTTTATCGTATTCTTCAGACTTTTAGTGAGAGTGATTTTAGAAATAAAAAGAGGGACAAATCAGCTTTAATATGCATTGGAAGCCTTTAAAACAGCTTTTCAAATGGCATATTATTCAAAAATGCAAAGTTGCTGTTTGGAATTTTCTGTACAGGAGTTGGGTTGAAAATGACTAAACAGCGCCCTCTAGAGGCGGTTTTATACTTTTAAGGTGGACTGAAAAATTCAAATTAAAAAGCTGGTTCAGCCTGTGTGTGCTCTTTGTAAATCTGTTCTGTGATGTGGTGAAAAGCTCAATAATTCAACCTTAAACTAGCATGAGATGTTGTCAGAAGAGGTGGCGAGTAATTTTAGCATGGGGGGCGCTGCTGTTTTGATGTATACTGTGAACGAAACGCTTTGTCAAAAATTACCTGTACCAAATTCAAGAGTGGTGGTGTAACTTTGATATACTAATAATTTGCAAATAACGATTGCTAATAATCACTAATAATTGTAATTATCATCTTTACATTTGAGGCTTTGCAGACGTTTTCTTCAATGTAAAGCGTCAGCCACATTTTGAGAAATCCTGCAGGCTGTTTGACGGTGCTTCCTGCTGTTTCCTGCTGTTTTGAAGACAGAGGAAGCAGGAAGTTTGTGTGGATGATAGAAAAGAGTTGCAGTTTGTCAAGGATGAACTCTACTGTGCGACAGAAAACAGGCAGAGTTTCATTGCAGTTGAAGAGAAGAGTGTTTGAGAAATTTATCAAAAGAGTGAGTGATGTCGAATGACCTGCAGGGTTTTTAAAGGACCATACCACCCATTTTGCATGTTTGAGCCTAATATATAAATTTTCATACATGTTACATTACTGACAATCATTTTCCAAAGGATAAAACCGTATTTCAACTTTCCTGATGTTTTGTAAAATCTCTTAAACTTTCAAAATCAAATATTCAAGTGATACACCCACCTTAAAAATCCATGTTTCTCCTGCTAATAGTTACACAGCCTTATGAAGTCACGGTCCTTTAAATTTTTCCATAAACGCAGGTCTTCTTTTGGGACTATATTCCCCGGTGGAGGCATACATTCACTCCACGCTTTTTATTGAGCTTAAACACTAAAATTACATAACTTCTAAAAAAACCTGAATACACGTCTTGTTGGTGATGATGGATTACCTATCCCAAGAACGTTTACAGTATCAACAAGTTGATTTTAATAGCAGAATGAACTGAAACCAATGGAGGTCTGGAAGGTAGGAAAAACATTTTTAATTCACCGTTCCAGTAGTATGCTTTGGGAAATGATTGTCAGTAACGTTACATGTATGAAAATTGAATATATTAGGCTCAAACATGCAAAATGGGTGGTATGGTCCTTTAAAATTTTGGTCTGTGTTTTCTGTTTGTGACTGGAATGTACTAAAAATGCTTATTTTCCATACCCAGTGAACTCCTCCCAGAATCTCAAAATCCTACATATGGACAAAATAATGACATCATTTAGTTAAAATATCTTTAATCACTATGATAAGCTGTTCACAGACATGTATTGCATGAGCGTCTACTGGGAAAACATTGACAATGGCTCGTTGATGCGGCTGGCTGTTCTCAGAAGTTGTTGATGTTCACCGGGATCCTGACGCCGACACACTCGTCTGCTAGCTTTGCCTGGACGTTGCACATATACAAGCGATGGTGATGAGCTCATACTCCAGAGAGTAGCTGGCCTTGGGGAGGCAGCTGGGGTTTTTCTTTAGGACGGGCATTCTCAGGGAGACAGGGATGATCTCAAGGCTGAAAGCGGTGTCCAGCCCCCTGCAGGAGTGGCTGGTGTGGCAGCTGGCCTCGTGGATGACTTGAGGCACCCGGTCCAAGTCGATGTTCTCCCTGGCGAAAGAGGAGGAGGAGGAGGAGGAGGGACTGATCACCACATGGTTTCAGTCAGTCCGTTTGTTCATTGTTTTGGTAGTTTTCTGGGACACAATGAGTTAAAGGACCATACCAGCTATTTTGCATATTTGAACCTAATATAATTTTCATACATGTTACATTACTGACAATCATTTCCCAAAGGATAAAACCGTATTTCAGCTTTCCTGATATTTTGCAAAATCTCTTAATCTTTCAAAATCAAATATTCAAGTGATACACCCACCTTAAAAATCCATGTTTCTCCTGCTAATAGTTACACAGCCTTATGAAGTCACGGTCATTTAAATTTTTCCATAAACACAGGTCTTCTTTTGGGGCTATATTCCCTGGTGGAGACATACATTCACTCCACACTTTTTATTGTGCTTAAATGCTAAAAAAACCTGAATACACGTCTTGTTGGTGATGATGGATTACCTATCCTAAGAACATTTCAAGTGTCAACAAGTTGATTTTAATAGCAGAATGAACTGAAATCAATGGAGGTCTGGAAGGTAGGAAAAACATTTTTAATTCACTGTTCCAGTAGTATGCTTTGGGAAATGATTGTCAGTAACGTAACATGTATGAAAACTGAATATATTAGGCTCAAACATACAAAATGGATGGTATGGTCCTTTAATCAGTTTGGAAAACTGCACTGCTGCAGACTTCACTTTAGCTGCATAACTGACTAAAATCATTATCCATCTGTATGCACTGAATAATAGTCATGGGATTTCTTCAACTATTTTATTATTAGTTTAGGGCTGCAAATGAGTATTATTTATTATTTTTCACCAGAAAAAAATTTCAATTAACTGATTAGTCTTTTAGCGTATAAAATATATATATATATGTATATATATATATATATATATATATATATATATCCCAGAGCTCAAAGCGACGACTTCATCAACTACTTGTTTGGTCTGAATAGATTTATGTATTTATTAAAAAGGTAATCTTTTAACAATTTATTAAATTTAGAAAAGCAGCAAATTTTCATATTTCAGTAACTAGAACCAGCTGATGTTTTTCATTTTTATTGATAAATGACTAAAATGATTTTTTTTCCTCCTGTGGTTTTGTCAGCCATGCAGAATGATTTCTTCTAATGTGCTTTTTAAAGATCAGTGAATTGGCTGAAAATTGACACTTCAGAAATTAACGGTTTTTGGCATTTCTCCAGTGTACATATGAAATTTTGGTTCCAACTTCTCCAAATATGGACATTTTGTGCTTTTTTTTCAGCTTCAATTGTTTCAGACTAGATGAGTAAATTTGAAGATCTCATGAGCTCTGGTAATTTGCCATATATCAGTTTTTTTAATTTACAAATGAAACAATTACGTGATTAATTGAAAAACGATTCATCAATCCATTGACACATTACTAGTTATTAACAGTTTTGGACCAAAGAATATCACATTTCATATTAAAAAAAAATACTAAAACCCACAAATTGTTTAAAAAATGTACATAAATCTACTTTGATCTCTGTCCAGTCAGCATTTGCTACTTCAGATGACTCAGTGTTCTATCACGGTTTAATTAATTAGGTTTAATTTGATCTTTAAGAAAACAGCGGTGGTGTTTTCATGTCTTTTGGCTGCATCATGAGCATAAAAGCCAGCTGAAAAACAACCAAGGCATGTAAAAAAAAAAAAAAGGTGCTGCTGTTACTCACACGTAGCTCCAGGTGGCGACGCTGCGCTGGTTGATGTGGCTGGGCAGGTTGACCACCTGGTTGTAGTAGTCGTGCAGGCTATGTGTGCAGAAGGACTCGTCCACGCACTGGCTGCCCAGCGGCATGGCGAGGCACTGCTGCAGCATCATCAGGCACAGCAGAAAGACCTGCAGCAGCTTCACACAGGAAGAAACACCAATGAGTTCTGATTTCTAATGTCAGACATGACACGATAATGCCCAGCGACTGCAGATAAAATTAGCTGATAGCTAAATCTGGCACAAAGCATCTCTCACTTTGAGATGAATGGGTTTTTTGTGCATGGTTTTTAAACCAGCCATACTGTAGTTTAAGTTAAAATGATGATGTAGCTATCAGACACGTTCCTGGAGCCACCAGCATCATCATCTTACCCGCAGCTGTTCCATGGTGATGGTGGAGATGACTGGATCAGAGCTTCTGTAGCTTCTTCTTTTTGTCCTCAGTCTTCCCTTGAGGCTTGGAGATGATCTGTGTCCAGGATCTGGACTCACTATTTATACAAGCCATTATTGTGTGTATGTGTGTGTGTGTGTGTGTGTGCATGTTGNTCACTATTTATACAAGCCATTATTGTGTGTATGTGTGTGTGTGTGTGTGTGTGCATGTTGGGTGTCCACGTCAAATGATGCTAGAGTGGCACTGATGCAGGTGTGTGTGTGTTGAGGCAGAGACATTAGTCACTTTTGCTTTCATTATAAGAGCCTTTGTCCATATTACTGCCATTAGCGTTCAGCCTTGAGAGAGCCATTTTACTCAGAAATAACGTTATCACATTCAGCCCAGGTAAACGATGCAGGACTCCCCCCCACCCCCACCCCACTTACCAGATGAGGGAGGAAGTTACTCAAGTCAGCCCCGTCAAAATGCCGGGGCTGACTCAGGCAGTTGAGTGAAGTTTGGAGCGAGTGACCTCTCTTGAAATTTTAGTTCAGACAGTCATCCTCAAAGTCTGGACTCCGGTCCGGATCCGGATCGAACTACACCTGTCTCCAGACTCTGAGCAAATTATATTTTTAATATGTATTATTTGTATTATCTGCGAGACTTCGCAGTGACACAATGAGTCAAAATTCTCCACTTTCTCTACAGCGGAGAAAGTGGAGAATTAGAGAATTAACCCTAAACCTAATCTTAGCCACTCCCCCCTCCCCCCAGAACCCAATCCGACCTTAATAAATGGACTTTTGACTTATTTAAAATTTTCTTTGTGGGCCTTTAAGATTTGTATTTGAGTACCCCTGCTTTAGTTGAAGACTACCAATAGTGCTGCTGATGCTGGCGTGCAGCATGAATTCAGCAGCTCTCAGAGAAGACGATTATTAAGAGACCAGCACGGTTCAAACAGCGAAAGGAGGATCACCTTGACCTTTGACACGGCCCAACCGGAGCTCCAGCTGACAATGCTTGGAGACGTCTTGAGAGATTCTCGCTGTAAGACTGTAAAAAGACATTCTGTCAGAAATGTTGTATAACCTTTAAGTAAAGCCAAAGCATATTTTGGTGAAACTGGAAAATAAAGTAGCAAAAGTGAAAAAGACGCAGAGTTGCACATCAATCAATATTGTAAAAATATGACAAAATTATATTTCAGTTGTTTTTTGAGGCTAATCTAATTATGGTGTTTACATGACTTGAAAATAAATAGATTTATTGCCTTAATCAGTATAATCACAGTTTTAATGTGCATATAAACATACTGAGTGATATACAGAGAAAAGCAACAAATCTTTAGAAGATTGGCCAGCAGACTGAATAAAAATAAGCTACAGTGTTTATTATCAAAAATGATCATATTTTAGTATTCTGTTAATTGACTAATTAATTGACTAATAGGTTGACATGCTTGTTAATCTTGACATTAGCATAATATCTGGAAGACTTACTGATGTTTCCATAAATGGCACACAGATGACTGGATATATTTTCTATTTTATACAAAAAGAGAAAAACGTTGGGAACAATTTGGTCGTTAGCAGGAAAACTAATGGCGCCTCTCCTGTTCTCTTTGGTCTTCAGGAAATTGTACGAGTCGTAAGGGTCTGAACGGAGCGTGCTCAGTGCACGAGTACACGGGCAGCTTCCAGGGCCAGACTGTACGCTTTAAGATGACTTCTGTCTGTGGACACGTAATGAGCCTGGATTTCATCGGTGGGTATCGTCCACATTCCACCTTACTCCTCCTAAGTTAACACCTCACACACACAAACACACACTCTTATAATAACATTACTCGATAGCTTGAATTTCAATTTAAAGGAAAGTACAACAACTGGGACAAAGTGGATCCTGCAGAGCTCTTCAGCAAAGCTCTCACAGAGAAGAAGGAGGCCAACCCCAAACTCAACATGGTCAAGTTCCTCCAGGTAGCTTAAAGGACCATACCATCCATTTTGCATGTTTCACCCTAATATATTCAGTTTTCATACGTGTAACATTACTGACAATCATTTCCCAAAGCATACTACTGGAATGGTGAATTAAAAATGTTTTTCCTACCTTCCAGACCGCCATTAGTTTCCTTTCATTGTGGTACGCTATTAAAAATCAACTTGTTGATACTTGAAATGTTCTTGGGATAGGTAATCCATCATTATGAACAAGACGTGNATCAACTTGTTGATACTTGAAATGTTCTTGGGATAGGTAATCCATCATTATGAACAAGACGTGTATTTAGGTCTTTTTAGAAGTTATGTAATTTTAGCGTTTAAGCGCAATGAAAAGCACAGAGTGAATGTATGCCTCCACCAGGGAATATAGTCCCAAAAGAAGACCTGTGTTTATCGAAAAATNGGAGTGAATGTATGCCTCCACCAGGGAATATAGTCCCAAAAGAAGACCTGTGTTTATCGAAAAATTTTAACGACCATGACTTCATAACTTTGCGTAAATATTAGATTTACTGTATTAGATTTACTCTTATCAATTTTTAAGGTGGGTGTATCGCTTGAATATTTGATTTTGAAAGATTAAGAGATTTTGCAAA